>JAXCGZ010006651.1:0-31634 GCA_037179515.1 Halocaridina rubra
TTGAAATATATTCAAGACACATGCAGTCCATTACTAAAAGTCAGAAAAACCAGAATGGGAGCAGCTACAAGCCCGAGAGACACAACCGACACAGCCAAATTGCAAGTGAGCCATGTTGCTGTTTAAATGACCAAATTTGCTCACCTAATGTAACTAATTAACCAAATATAACAAACTAGGTCAGGTTATGTAGATTAGTAAGTTAGGTTGCTGTTTAAACACCCAAATTTACCCACTTTTGGTAATTCAACAAGCATACAAAGATTATCAAAAAGATGTCAAAGTGGCAATATAACTTTTTCCTTGGCTTGGTCGCAATATGCCATCCATTCCCAAAGGAATATAAATATTCAGAGCACAAGGTACATATACCAATATTGATAAGATTCTTTGAGGAGAAGAACTCCTTGCACAAAGCCCAGAAACAACTAGAAGACTTCTGGATACAGAGTTTTAGCTATAAAAAGACCTAATGGGGATGCAATACCAGGACTCCAAAGGATAACTTCGGTTACAGCCACTGGAAACTTTTTGCATTCTCGCTCACTGTGCTTGTTGTGCATGTGAATTCTGCCTTCAGTTTTCACTGCATAGACGATGGGCACAATCAAGGGAAGAGTATTGCATCCAGCAGGGAAACAAGTCTTCGTGATAACCTCGTCAAAGAAGACCCAGGAAACGACTAAGGGCATGTCCTTAGCAAGGATCTCACAGAGGAAGTATCTACCCCACCATAAATTACCAAAAAACAAGACTGATCGTGAAAAACTACATGAGCTTAATGTAGCCTCTGACCCAAAGGTTGATCTAGCTGTATCTGATGGAAAGGAAAGGAAAATAAGGAATATTCAGTAATCTCAAGACAAGAGCCTTTAACCTGGGCAGATGATGCTGAATATGGAGCGGAATTGTGGATCAATGAGAACGAAGTAGCCTCAGAGCTAATGGCTGAGCTAGCTTAATCTGGTGGAAAGGAAAAGGAACACAAATAATTAATTAATCTCAAGACAAGAGCATTTAACCTTGGCAGAAGAGGCTGAATATGGAGAGGAATTGTGGATCAATGAGAATGAAGTAGCCTCAGAGCCAAGGGTTGAGCTAACTGAATCTGATGAAAAGAAAAAGGAACAAAAAGAATATTCAGTAATACCAAGACAGGAGCCTTTAACCTTGGCAGATGAGGCTGAATATAGAGGAATTGTGGATCAATGAGTATAGAATAGCCCAAAGCCAAGGGCTGACCTAGCTGAATCTGATGAAAAGGGAAAGGAAAAGAAAAAAGATTTAGTAATTTCAGAACAAGTGCCTTTAACTTAGGCTGATGAGACTGAATATGGAGAGGAATTTTGGATCAATGAGAATGAAGTAGTCTCGAAACCAAAGGCTGAGATAACTGAATCTAATGAAGAGGGTTAGGATTTAAAAGGATATCCAGAAGCCTCAAAACTTATTCTTCTTCTTCTTCGTCTAAATCTTTTCCCACTTTTATGTGGGGTCGATGTTTTTGGCCAGTTTTCTCCATTTGTTTCTGTCCCATACATCATCATCCAACAAACCTTTAGACCTCAGGTCGTCATTGATGCAATCTATCCACCTACGCTTTGGTCTCCCTCTCCTTCTCCTACCCTGTATATCCATTTCCATCACCCTCCTCTCAACATACTGTTCATCCCTCCTAATGACATGACCATACCATCTTAGTCTACTTTCTTGTATTTTATCTGATATTTCTCTAACTTTTGAGGTACCTCTAATTACCTCGTTTCTGATCTTATCACTTCTTGTCACCCCACACATCCATCTCAACATCCTCATCTCTGCCACATCCAGTTTTTTTCTCTTGTGTCTTCTTTATTGCCCAAGTCTCTGCTCCTGCGGGCCACAAGTGGAAGGTCCGCTCACCCTCAAGGGTGAACATCCATACATCATCGCAGGTCTCACAACTGTCTTTTGCACTTTACCCCTCAACTTAATCCCTATTCTCCTGTCGCACAGCACCCCAAACACTTTCTTCCAGTTCTTCCATCCTGCTTGTATTCTGTGGGTTATTTCTGACTCTAGGTCACCATCCTCTGCTACTGTTGATCCCAAATACTTGAACTTTTCAACTCTTTTCAACACCTCCCCCTGCAAATTGATCTCCCCATCCTCATAATCTTTCTACCTCAAGTACTCTGTCTTCTTCCTTCTGATTTTCAGTCCTCTATCCTCCATCACTCTTCTCCACTCCTCAAGCTTTTCCTCCACTACCTCTCGTCTGTTACTACACAGTACAATGTCATCTGCAAAGAGCATACACTATGGAGACTGATCTCTAATACTCTGGGTTACTACATCCAAGACCAGATCAAATAGATATGGACTCAAAGCAGACCCTTGATGCAGACCAACATTTACTGAGAGACTTTTCGTCAAGCCCACACTGCTCTTAACATTGGCCTCTGCCCTCTCATACATATCTTGGATGATTCTTACATATTTCTTGGGGACTCCCTTTTCTCTAATACACCTCCACACCTCTTGACGTGGTACTCGATCATATGCCTTTTCCAGATCAATAAAGACCATAATGCAGTCCTTTCTGTTTCTCCCTATGCTTTTCCATCATTTGTCTCAAGGCAAATATGGCATCCAGAAGTCTCAAAACAACAGCATTTAATCTGGACAGATGTGGCTGAACAAGGAGAAGACTTATGGATCAGAAGTAATGAAAGGAATGAAGAGACACCCCAGATTGATAATACAACTGACACTTACAAGAAAAAAAAAAGAGAAAGAAGTGAAGTGTCAGCCAGGTATCATCAACTTACCAAATGGACTGACACAGATGATGGTTTATACCAGTTCCATCGAACACTAGTAGAGAGGCAAGTCCTAATAATAGAAAAATCAGTATCCCAGGAAAATATAAAATGGCATTTCAGTCACCACACTGCAACAGAAAGTGCATCTGTACCTTCACTGGAGAGCGACAGCAAGGTAATCCAAGGAAGAACAGTCCTGGTATTGGTTATATAAGAGGAGTAATTTACCTGCAATATGGTAATTTCCAATATCTATCGTAGTCTGTATCTCCAGTAGTAGGTTGGCTCATGGCAGTTCAGGACAGTTCGATGTTAAGACTTCCTTCAGTTACGGTTCTTTTTCAATGCCTACAGCTACAATGAATATTCTTGGATATTCTTTACACATCTTTTATTATCCCTTCACATCTGACAAGTCATTAAACTCTCCATCTCTGTTTCTCTTTATGTATTCTTCGTGCCCAGGCCCGATGAGGGCTGTTTTATTTTATTATTTTTTGGCCCGTCCTGGTGTCGGGGAAAAAAAAAATACAGGTTGGTTTACATCTTGCAGGCTTTAGTTTGAATGTGTTGGTGGTAGACCTCTGGCATGGCTTTAATTAGTGGGTAAGTCTACTTACCACCGAGTGTTAATGTGTTGATGGTAGACTTTTGGTGCGGCTTTAATTAGCCCATACGTCTGCTTACCTACAAGTGGGAATAGGAGCTAGTAGACCTCTGACGTGGCTTTAATTAGCCCATAAGTCTCCATAGGTTCTTGAATGATAGAAACCTGGAGATGGAGAAAAACCTTTGATACATTGGGAATTAGTGCAATCCCAAAGTTGTATTTTCTAAATCAAAGGAACTTATTTTCTATTATAATAGGATGAAAAATATCTACGAAAAAAAGTTTAATTAGCTTTAGTTATGTTGGTATAAAAGGGTGTTTAGTTGATTAAAAAGAAAAAAAAAGAGGAGCCTAATATTGGAATATATAATAGGATGTGTAATTCCCTTTAAAAAATTATTATAACCCAGCCTATGCATAATCAGTGCCAATTCTAAGCCCGGATAAATGGGGACGATTGATGTACAGTAATTCCATAATAGCATGCCAGTTCTTAAATAAATATCTATCTTTATGTAAATATAAAGTAGCTAAATCTATAGACAAAAAATCTACCCAAACCAGTAAGTGGTTACGTTACATACGTATTACAAGGGAGATTATTACTATTATTATTATTAATATTATTATTAAAATTCTCACTACTGTATTATTATTATTGGAATATAGAAGCCTACAGTAGAGTTTTTGTGCTTCGTGATAAATACTGTAATGCAATATAAAGTTTTTGCTTTCCACTGACAGCATTTTGAAGATACCGTTGTACAGTAATCTTTTGTAGAGTTTTCCCTGCTTATTAAAAATAATATTATAGTGATGGGTAAAACTCTACAACAAGTGATTAAATTGGTATCTAGAAAATGATTTCACTAGAAAGTTAAAGCTTGATATTGTGTAATAATCATTAAACACATCAACTCTTATGTGGGTTTCTGTTTTCCATTTCTGACGTTGTCACTGGTATCCCAACCCTTTATTATTATTATTATCAGTAATAGTAGTAAAATAATAGTAATAATAATTACTATTATTATCGGTAGTAGTAGTAGTAGAGGCAGGGTGGCCAGGCCGTGCCATAAATGGCATTTTTTATAATTTCGTGTTTTCCAAAAAGCTGCCATTTTCTATGGCACAAAATAACTGGTGCCATAAAAATGGCATATTCTCTAGCTGGGTTGCCATATTTTTCCTTCAGACTTTGCTGGTGATATTCATATTTATCTTGGGAGAACTTGAAATTAAAAATAAAAATTCTCCACTACCATTATTTTCGTTTCTAGATTATATAGGAAGTACTCTCCACTTCAACAGGATAACATCAAAACATAAACAATATTTTGAGATTAAGTACCGATGGTGCATCTAATGTAAGTGATATTCATAATCTGTGTACATTTAGCCGAGAGAACATTTTCCTCATTGTATTTGGCTAAATGCAAATGCCGCAACCTAACAGTGTGCCAAGTATGCCTTTGCTACCCTGCCTTCACGTCTCTTAATCCTCCTCAGGGAAATTGCAAATTGGTTTAAATTTAGTTCTGAAAGGAGTGACTACGACAGACTGTTTCATGCAATGATTGCTAATATTCCTGCACTGCATTACTCTTATATTTTTCAGTTCATCAGAAACTAGTTGGTCAATGACTTGGGAAGTTAGTCAGTCAGTTATCACTCAATGGGATGACCTCACAGGATATTTCAGGTCTATCAGGTATACCAAAATCTAAAGCTGCAAAATACTGACTGAAGGAGCTAAATTTCATAAAAATTTATCAGAATCAAACTTTTCAAGTGAACAAGTCCGTATCATATCATATAGATGTTTAAATATTTTAAATACAGCAGTAATTGAAGGAATTATGACAGTGACAGAGAAATTAAAATCTCTTCGTATATTGCTAGCATTCCATTTACATGTTCTTCTCTTACAGAGTAGAAGCATAATTTTTCATGAATTGAACCTGAAAGAATTTCTCATTACAGACATTGATGTAGCTGACCAAGAAAAGGCGTACATTAATATCAGGCTGTACAAGTGTGCAGGAAATGATACTGACATAAAAAATCATATAAATTTTTTGGTGCTATGTGTATGACTCAAAAAATGCATAGATTCAGAATTCTGGCAAAATTGGTGTTAAGTAACTCATGTTTAACAATATCAAATACTGTACATTTAGTGAAAGAATTTTAAGTTAGGCTGCCTAATTTAAGACGAAAATAAGAAAAACATGGGTAGCATGCTTGAAAAGAGCATATTGATAAGGTCACATTTAATATTGAACAATGCTTGTTGCAAAAGATTTTCTTGTTCCAGGAGAAATGCAGAAAAATTTCAATAATAATATGCACGGCCTTGAGAATCAACATGAACACTGGGATACCAAGGAACCTGAAGAAGCACCCCAAATATTGACTGAGTGTTTTGATAAAGTGATATCTAGGTCTAGGTCTGACTTTCAAAAAAAGTAGATTTTATGCATATTTTTCAGTTTTATATATATATATATATATATATATATATATATATATATATATATATATATATATATATATATATATATAAAACTTGAAAAGTCTATTAGTTTTATATTTTCTTGAATAAAATGTCAGATACATGGTTCATTTTCAGTTATGTATTCTAATTTTGTAATTGCCAAAAAGAATGTCATTTTTCAAAACTAATTTGCCAGAAAATTGCCATAAACCACACATATTTTCCACAAGAGTACTAAAACACCTGGCAAGCCTTGACTTAGTAATTAGAAGTCCTAGGTTCAAGTCCAGGTCGGGGTAAAAAATTATTCATGTTTTCACATATGTAATGTGCTTATTTGGTTATTGTTGGGCCCGAATGAGATTGGGAGTTGAATTAAATGTGAAAATGAAGCCACGAGTGAGGTTGGGGAATCTGTAATATGAACATAGTGGCATTCAGATAGAATGCGTTCATTCCTAAGTATAGCAGATATAAGCTATAAGGTTGGATTCCTTTTAACCTTCTGTGGTGTAGTCAGTAGCGCCTTGACTTATTAATTATAAGTCCTAGGTTCAAGCCCCAGTAGGGGTAAAAATGATTCATGTTTTCACATACGTAATGTGCTTATTTGGTTATTGTTGGGTCCGAATGAGATTGGGAGTTGAATTAAATGTGAAAATGAAGCCACGAGTGAGGTTGGGGAATCTGTAATATGAACGTAGTGGCATTCAGATACAATGCGTTCATTCCTAAGTATAGCAGATATAAGCTATAAGGTTGGATTCCTTTTAACCTTCTGTGGTGTAGTCAGTAGCGCCTTGACTTATTAATTATAAGTCCTAGGTTCAAGTCCCAGTAGGGGTAAAAAATGATTCATGTTTTCACATACGTAATGAGCTTATTTGGTTATTGTTGGGTCCGAATGAGATTGGGAGTTGAATTAAATGTGAAAATGAAGCCACGAGTGAGGTTGGGGAATCTGTAATATGAACATAGTGGCATTCAGATAGAACGGGTTCATTCCTAAGTATAGCAGATATAAGCTATAAGGTTGGATTCCTTTTAACTTTCTGTGGTGTAGTCAGTAGCGCCTTGACTTAGTAATTATATGTCCTAAGTTCAAGTCCCGGTCGGGGTAAAAAATTATTCATGTTTTCACATATGTAATGTGTTTATTTGGTTATATATATATATATATATATATATATATATATATATATATATATATATATATATATATATATATATATATATATATATATATATATATATATATATATATATCCTATCAAGTAGAAAATAATTCATATATATTTACTAAGCCTGCAATGAAGAAGTGTACCAATGTAATAATCAAAGAATACAGTACTTTGAAATTTAATGTATTTATACTTCATAGTCAATATACTTAATCTACTTTTAAGATATATTTTAAATAACCAATTATCAAACAGTATTTACAATACTTAACATTATATTTCAAAAGTATCATTTATACTACCATAATTTCAGTCACAAATGGGTATAGTATCCACAATGTTACTTTTTTAAGGAACCATGATAAGCTATCATAGTCTCTTTTTAAAACAGTAATTTCTTATACTAAAAGAAGTAAAGTTACAAGTAGTCTTCTTTGTGTTTCTGACTGAATAAAAACACAATCACATAAAAAAAAAGATAATTGTCTCTGTATAGTGAGGATCTTAAAATGTAAATACATTTGAAAAATATTGGTTGAGGCAGAATCAATTATTTCAAGATTATATTGCATTACCAGCTTGCAACTTCACCTCTCTTTAAACAGAATTTTTAGGCACTAGGAAGTTTTCTTCATATATTCTGTTGCTCGACTTTCATTTTCAACGACACAGAACCGAAGTAGTTAATACAACGCCATTATTTTATATTACTTTACCTATCAATAATCCTTTCTTTCAGTATATATATATATATATATATATATATATATATATATATATATATATATATATATATATATATATATATATATATATATATATATATATATATATATATTCACTGGGACAATCAGTCCCAGTGAATGAGGATGGACAGTCAGGTTGCAGCTTGGGTATTAAGCCCGGATGCCCTTCCTAAACCACCCCATGGTAGGCTCAAACTTGCATCAGTCACTTCCTGAGTTCTATCACTAAGTTACTGTGGATGCTGTAAGTCATATTCTTCTTTAATTGAAATTTCATCAATTTCTTCTTTTACTGCCTCTACTTCGAAATTTTCATTAAGCATATTTAATTCATAATTCTTCACTATAAACTGGCCATTTTCAGACTTTATTCTCTCACTGGTTACATACTCTCCATATTCTAAAGATGGGCACTTTGCTGGCAATCCAAATGATTTACTTCTTCCTTCCTCTGGAGTGGATGTTGAGTCTTCACTATCATTTGAACAGATAATGCTGGAAACATTTCTATGCATCCCTTTCTTCGTATGTGCATTCATAACTGTGTGCACAAACAATATCTGGTGCATTTCAAATTTTACCTCAGAGTCAAATTTTAGAGAGCACACACTGCACTGGTACTCCATTTTCTTAGTGCACACGTGCTTCTGTAAAAGGCTTCTACAGTTGAATCTCTCCTCACATGTCTCACACTTATAATTCCTTTCACCAGAATGAATATCCATATGATCTTTCAAGGTACTTTTCTCTGTGAAAACCTTTCCACAAAACATACACGCAAACTCCTTTTGGCCTGAAAGAGTCAGTGAATTTACTTTTAAGGTATCTTTTCTGTCAAAGTGAATAAGCATATGGACATTGAGGGCATCTTTATTATTAAATGTCTTACTGCATATGTCACACTTCAAATTATTTTCATCTGACTGAGTAAGCCCATGTCTCGCATCTCTCTGGGGGCATTCCTCTTCATATGTTCCACATCTAAATCTCATTTTCTTTGCATGAGCAACTGCGTGTTCCCGTAATCTAGATTTAAGTGTAAATGTTTTCTCACATATGCTACATTTGAACTCATGAGCTAAGTGGTATTTTATATGCATTTTCAAACTCTTTTTATTGGCATATTCTTTTCCACATTCATTGCACTTGAAATCCCTCCTTCCAGAGTGGAGCGATCTGTGATCAATTAAGGAACTTTTATATCTGAACTCTCTTTTGCATACATCACATCTGAAGTCTTTTCTGCCTTCATGAATGAGCATATGGCAGTTTAAGCTTGAATTCAATAATTTCTTGTTGCATAAATGGCACTTAATTTTCTTGTAATCTGGGTTATAAGGCATTTGTTTCTGCAAGGTATGTCTGTCATGAAAGTCTTCTGTATATACATCACGTTTCAAGTCATCCTTACCTGGACGTCTGCAGGGAGTTAAATCGTCCAGCAAACCATCTTCATGAATAGATTTGCTAGCCATTTTCTTCCAGTTCTGATTATTAACTGAAAAGAAAAAAACTATTAGTATGTATCTTCTCTTCTTTATTTAGCAATAGGCAAAAATGAGCTTCACCACATCTTGAGACTCCAGGGAATGTGATACGAGAAGTTCAACTTATAGTGTTCATGGGAGATATGAATATTCTACATGAATAATGTCACTACACTTTAAGGTTAATTCAAGACTACATTTTCCACATATAAGCACGAAAACATGACTGATATCGTGGTTACTGTTGCCTCATGTTTGGTCTTGCATTAATCAATCCCATTTTTAATCGAAAAATTATGTAATAACGGTTCCAAAGAAAACAGTGGTTCCAAAGATTGTGCAAGAGTATGAAAATTATGTAAGAAAACAAGAAAATCCATACCCAATGCAATGAAAAGTGTGGTAATTACACATCTAGATGATGCCAGTGTGACTGTGATATGGCAAGCTCCATTTGGTTCTTTGACAGGAGGTTATGCGAACAGAACTTATATAGTTAAGCAACCTCTAATTGAGAAACTAAAAAATGTACAGTACAGTATTCAGGTTTTCCTGCTGAAAGAGAACAAGTTATGTCCTCCACTGAAAAACTCAACAACAAGCTGCAGAGAAGAGGGAGGAGACAATATGGCCAAGTATATCTTGTTAAAAGCAGCACTGTGGCTGGTACAAATAGAACACTAAAAGTCTTAATTTATGTAAATTAAATTATAACAGGTCAAGCCAACGGCAAATGTTAAGGCAGCAAAGGCCTACCCACAAAACTTATGAAAGATATTCGAAATGGTGGCTAGAGAATCGAAAATTTTCAGTATTGATGAATTTTGCCTGTATTAGAATGGGGTAATGACTCATACATTTATTTCTATGATTAAATTCCAGTGAACGGGTAACAAAATATCCAGGTATTTATGTTTATTTGAGGGCAGTGAATGTTATAACAAGAAACTCTACAAATTGCTTGCACACTATTTGTAAGATCCCAAGGCCAGTGATACAGAAATCGTATGTATGTGCTTGAAAACTGATGTGAAATATGCATAGATAAGTAATGTAGGGACTTACTGGATGTTCTTGTAAGACTCAGCATATGTATTTCTCAAGCACAATCAACCAGCTTTTGATGGTTAATGAAAAACTGCAAATGTAAGACTTTAGATAATACAACCAGGTTGACATGATATTCAGAGGAGTAATGTTAAATTTTTTGTCTTCCAATAAAATATCTATGGTGTAATCTATGGATCCAATCGTCACTGCTGCTTTCAAAGCTTATTACAGTACAGTCTATGCAATTGGTGATGAAATATTTAGAAGCAGGTTTAGATGATGGTGACAGGATATATGGTGTAGGAAATTAAATTAAAATGGTCATTGGAAATCATTTAAAAGAACAGGATAAAGCGATAGTGAACTTCATTAATTCGTTTGGGTATATTTTTCCCCAATAGTGATGATGATTCCAGGTCTGATACAACATCAGCCAATATAGTTAACATTTCATTAAAAGAATGCATTTGAGAGTTGACGATAATGATGTGCAACATATCAACATCACATGCCAAACGAATGACTGATAAAGACCTTAATTAGGGGAGTGAAGACCATATGATACAGACAGAATGCATAAAACAAAGCAATTTTCAGAGGAATATAAGCCTAAGAGATACATTGGTGCAAACAACACTGAGTCTTCTTTCACCATCAATTTTCTTCATAACTTTCATACTCTTCTAGTTTTTCTTCCTCTTATTATTATTATTATTAAAAAGAAACTTCATACCGTGAATGGTTAATATGAAATTAAAGCAAAATTCCACTATAATGTTCAATGGAAGAGGTTAACTGTACAATCTAATAAAAGTTTTTGTATTTTACTTCAGATATACTGAATAACATTATATATCATTATGGTTTTTTATTTTTATTTCATATTATTATTATCAATTAACCTTGAAACAGCTATGACACAAACAGATACAAAATAAAGAAAGTGGGAGGACATTTCGATAATAATTACACCAACTGCAATAAAATCGTAATAGGAAGTTTTTAACTTTATATTTGTTATCAAGTAAGTATGATCTTTCTTCATTTTTCCTTCACATTTAACTTTTAATGGTTTCTCGTTGCCTTTTCTTCTTACTGTTAACTAGTATTGTATAAATATATTACCTCCTACTGCTGGGATTCGAACCTAGGACCTGTCAAAAAGGAGACCACAGCTGTACCACTTCTGTAGCTCAGAAGATTAAGCGGTGAACTCCTGTTCTACAGGTCCAAGATTTGAATCCCAACAGCAAAATGTAAAATATTTGGAAACATACAAAAATGCAAAACTGAATTGCATTGTTCTAATATTACTAGCATTTCCATGTAATTTTTCAAAATATTCTACCTCCTTCAGTTGGGTTTGAATTTGAACTGGGACCTGTAGAATAGGTCTGAGGTTCAAATCCTGAAAGTAGGAGGTAGACTATATGGAAAACTATATTTGGAAATTATTTAAATGCACTACTGCATTACATTGTTCAATCAATAATTAGTATTATTATTATTATTTGTATAATTTTTTTATTTCTATTATTTTTTTTTTAATTATTATTATTAACCTTCAAACAGCTACGACACAAATGGTTATAAGATGAAAGTAAGAGCCATGCCAGACATTTAGTTAATCAAAATTAACCCATTGCAGTAAAGATCGCAGAAGTAAGTCAATCAACTGAAGTAACGAGCCATTATTGCTTGTGACGATTCAAACTTAAAATGCATTTAATGTAAGCTCTAATTTCTAATAATTTTCAAGATGTGAAAGACATGAATTACATAAAATAAATAATTCAGCCGTGTGTTTGCTTCACAATGGGGGTTTCAAAGCTTTCTATACACCATACATTTTTGCAATTATATGCAATACCGAATTAAATGTTTCTAGAATTATGAACATCTCAACTCACAATTTGTTCAACCAAGCATAACTCTTACCACCTCTACAGAGCAATCCAATATTAAGGGGATTCATTATCATGACATTGGGGGATGACAATGATTATGGCCACTTACTGAGCACATAATAGACTAGAAGAGACAGCCACCACAGTAGGTGAACTTGGTGCCAGGAAACCTTTAAAAGTTTTGTCGTCTACCAAAGAATACTGTTTGCCAATAGGGGAATGTAAAAGGCTCACCATCCGTGTGCACACAAGAAAATATGATGCTAAGTGTATAGAATATCAGTATAGAAGTTCCAACTTAATAATGATCTAACCTCACCAAGGCATAAATTAGAAATTAGTGATTATCAAGGTGTAAATATATAAATAACTGAAAGACAAATGTCAGGCTAAGAGAAAGACATAAGTAGGCTGTGGCTGGATATACAAGGAGTTCAAGCATCTCAACAATGAATCAAGGGGGAGGGAAAATATCTGGTTTAAAAAAAAAAGTTCAAAAAAGTAAAATACAAAAATTCTATAAGATGGTTGCCAATATGTTTAGCACAAAAGGAGGAATAAGTGAGTGAGGCTTAAAGCAAATTATACAAACCTTTTAGGATAAAGGCCATATTGAAACCAGTGATAATCAGAATATAACGACACTAATAAATACTAGAGTTGGTTAATCTTAGCATATGACAGAAAAACTTGCTCATTAATTAAGACTTTCTGACACAAATATTGTCATGACCGCATCTGAGAAAATGAAAACTTGACAGCCTCTGAGTTATGGCTCTACAAACACTGACCTAAGACTGCCTGGCTCTTCGCTGACAGAGACCATACATTTGGCATGTATTATACCCTCGTTCACAGGCTGAATGCGTGCCTGTACCTATTTGGTCAAGATGTCTAAACTCCAAATTATTTATGTGGAGAATATAAACAAAATGATAGCTACGATATTCTGTGCTATTATTATATCCTAATTACAATTCCAGTTCATAAATTCAGTTCTCTTTAAAATAAAATGAGCAAAAAATGTTGATTCTCAAAATAGACTGTGGACACCATTACCCTATGTTATCTTCGTGGATACCTTTACATATGAAATAATTCTAAACGAAAATATTTCTCTTCGATGTTAATTCATCAATTTCTCTATTTAAAAAATTTTCAGTTAATCTCTATATAAATATATTTGCTTTCTCTCATTTTACACTTTACATTAATAGAATCTATTCTTACCAATAACATTTTCATTAAGTTTTAAAGATGGATTATCTGCTGATAATGCAGCCATATTACTTCTTCTAGACTCTGGGATGGATGTGAAGTCTGTATCCGCATTTAAATAAATAACACTGGAATCAGTTCCATATTCCTTTTTATTTGTACATGTGTTTGTGGGTGGATGTGCACAGGCTCTGGAGTGCTTTTCGTATTCTGCCTCTGAATCAAATTTTAGAAAGCATGTGCTGCATTCCTGTTCCATTCTGTCTTTACATGCTTGATTTTGTAAGACACTTTCACAGTGGAGTGTATATTTAGAGGTCTCACACTTATCATTCCTATTGTCAAATTCAAAAAGTATATGATCCTTCCAGGTACTTTTTTCTTTGAATATTCTTCCACACAAGTTACAAGGAAACGCATTTTGCTTATTATGTATACGCATATGACTATTTAAGTACTCTCTTCTAAAGAATTCCTTCTCACAGACATCACATTTGAAAATTTTTGAACCAGAGTGAATCCGTACATGGGACTGCAAGGCACCTTTAGATTTCATTACTTTTTTGCATACATCACACTTGAACTCTTTTTCACCAGAATGAATTAGCATATGTTTTTTCCTTAAATGATCAGTTGTGAATGGCTCTCTGCACACTTTACACACAAACTGTTTGCTAAAAAGTTCTCTGTGACAAAGGATACACTTTATATCATTACTGTCATAGTGGAGACCCAAATGCTTATGCAAGGCATATTTTTCGCTGAATTCCTTATTGCATATGCTACACTTTAAATTATTTTCTTCCAAGTGAGTGAGCCTAAGACGCTTTGTGACATTTGTTTCGACATATTTTCCTCCACATGAAAAACACTTTAAATCTCTCTTCTTCATATGAACAAAACTATGTATTTTTAGGGATTTTTCCAAAGAAAATTTCCTTTGACATATGTCACACCTGAAATTGCCATAACCTGAATGGCATACCAAGTGTTGTTTTAAGTCATCTTCTTCCAAGAATCTCTTTCCACAAACAACACACTTAAACTCCTTATCTTCAAAATGGATCAACATGTGTTTTTTCAAGACCGCCTTCAGTGTGAATTCCTTTCCACAAATATCACACTTAAAATCTTTTCTGCTATCATGACTGATCATATGCTTTTGCAGGCTTATCTTAAGTTCACCTTTCTGGTAACATACATCACACCTAAGTCCCTTTACGTCTGAATAATAAAACTGGCGATTTTTCAAATCATCCACATCATGAAACTCTTTTCCGCACACACCACATTTTAAGTTTTCCCTACCCAAATGTACAAAGGGACGCTTCACTTTTATCATAGTGTTCTCATGCATTGAATTGTGATGTATCATTGTCAAGTATTCAATCTCACTACAAACATCTGAAAAATATCAAAATATCTTTAAAATATTTATGGGAAATACTAAATTTCTTTATACATTATTTTTACACCTCAAACATAACAGACCATCATACATCAATAAAAATAAATTAGAACAGTCTTACAAAAAGCTTACAAATTATTTATGATTAAAACATACATTAAATTGCAAAAGAGAGCTGACAATCTTGTTGTTCCCTAAGCTGTCTGACCAAACAGCAACCCCAAGTTATTAAGGCAAGCCACTACCGATTCCGGGCTTTCCCACAGAGCTCTCAGGAAGGTAGGAGGTTGTAGCCAGTACAATCTTTCATGATCTAAATATAGTGAGGGAGGTTATGGCAAGTCAGGTATTGATTGGGTAAAGGATTTGTGAGTCTGTGAGAAAAGTGCCTAGTCTATGATACTTACCTAGCCTAACAAACCTTGCTCAGGTAGAATGCAATGAAAAAGTGAAAATGTGCATGCAATGCACTGTAGTTATGGAAGGTTAGACAGAGTTGTAGGTTAAGTAGTACACAAACACGTTACTCCTGGCCCTAAAATGTTGGATAACTAACATTTATAGTGATCCTTACATAATCATAACTATTTCTTTCTGTAGTGTGCATATTCATTTCTTGCATGCTTATGGTGGTTTTTTGCAGATCCATATTCAACACTAGTGAACATGAGACAAAATGGGCTATTCCACTTATGTAGGTATATATTTCTCAAGATATAAGAGTTAAATTTAGACATGAACTTTTTTTATATCACTGTTTTCTCAAGGTATCTATTATTGGTTTGCATGCTTGGTGTCACAATCTCTATTTACATAGCCGATTGCAATTGATATTTAAATTTCTTTGCCTATCCACAGGTAAAATATAGCTAATTAAGCTATGTAATGACAATGGACTGGGAACAGTGCCTACTAAGTACATTATTTATGCTCCTGATCTATTCCTCACCAACAAATATAAATCACGTTTTTACCTGTCTGATATTTTTGGCAAAGGAAGATATATCTTATCAAAAAGTTACTAAAGTTGACCCTCGGGTCCCGAACTTAATCCAGACCCCTTTTGTAAACTGAAACAATTTTTTCCATTGAACTTGATGTACTGGCAAATCCATTTAATCCATTCCCCAGCCATAGAAACATACTTTTTTATATTTTTTATGGGTTTATATGTAGCAAAAATATAGAATGGATCTAAAAATAACCTTAATTATATAAAAATACTGTGAGACTATACTAAAATATGATAATTGTACTGCACTTTACCTTTGTGGTTGATAGTTGTTGGCACATGTGGAACCCAGCCTCTGGGTTGCTAGAAATAGCAGCCCAGTGCCGGTCCCAAGCCCGGAAAAATGGGGAGGGTTGGCATCAGGAAGGGCATCCGGCTGTAAAACCCTTTTGCCAAAACCCATGGATAGCAGTCGAGAGAATACCGAAGATGGCCAGGGCGTACCCCGCTCACGCGACGCACAGAGGAGCCCGACCTCTGTTGAAACTGGACGAGGGTTATCGCATCAATATGGACGGGTGCGGCTAAAGAAGCGAGTCCATACCCTGAGGATTGCTACTCTTAACATCGGTAGCATGACCGGTAGAGGAAGAGAAGTTGCGGATTTGATGGAGAGAAGGAAGATTAACATACTGTGTGTACAAGAGACAAGATGGAAAGGAAATAAAGCGCGAGATTTGGGTGGAGGCTACAAGTTGATATACAGTGGAGCGGATGAGAGAGGAAGAAATGGAGTGGGTGTGGTGCTAGACCCCCAAACCAAGGAGGAGCTGGTGGAGGTGGTGAGGAAGAGCAGCAGGATTTTGAGGATCAAGTTGGTATATGGTCAGGAAGCAATTAACGTGATCAGCGCATATGCCCCCCAAGTTGGGTGCGATGACGCAGAGAAGGAAATGTTCTGGCAAGAAATGGACGAAGTACAGAGGGAGGTCCCGCCGGGGGAGAGGTGTGTCGTGGGCGGCGACTTAAACGGGCATATAGGACATGACAACGATGGAGTGAGACGAGTTCATGGAGGCAAAGGTACTGGAGTGAAAAACCAGGAGGGGGAGGGCGTGCTGGATTTTGCCATAGCATTTGACATGGCGATCCTGAACACGTTCTTCATGAAAAACAGCTACCGAACATACAGAAGTGGTCCCAGAGAGAGTCAAATCGACTTCCTCCTGTATCGAAGAGAAAACATCCGAGAAGTGGAAGACTGCAAAGTACTACAAGGAGAGAGTGTGGGAGCGCAGCACAGCCCAGTTGTGGCGAAGCTGGTTGTAAGGACGCGAAGGACCGGAGTCGAGAGGGGAGAACCTAGGATCAAGTGGTGGAAACTCAAGGATGAGGTGGTGCGGCAGGAGTTCAAGAGGAAAGCACTACAAAGGATAGAAGAGGCAGAGGAGGTGGATCAGTGGTGGAAAAGGAACAGTGAAGTGATCAGGAGTACGGCAGAAGAAGTCCTCGGAAAGTCATCTGGAAAGAAGCCGAGAAACGGAAAAGAGTCTTGGTGGTGGTCCTCAAATTGCAAAGAGAAGATAGAGAAGAAGAAAGAGATAAAGAAAGCTTACGACAAGGAAAGAACAGAGGAGCGTAAAGCTATGTTGAAAGATGCAAATAAGGAGGCGAAGAGGGCTGTAGCACAGGCGCGTGCAGCAGCACTGCAGGATATGTATGAGAACCTTGAAACAAAGGAGGGACAGAAGAGAACCTATAAGTTAGCAAAAGAAAGGAACAGATCGACAAAGGACCTAACATCAATAAAGCAAATCAAGGATAAGAACGGAAGAGTGCTTACTGACCCCGATATGATTAAAATGCGGTGGAGGGTCTACTACGAAGAACTTCTAAATCAGGAAAATCCAAGAATACGAAGAGGTGGAGGAGTGGGAATGGAGGGAGAGGTAGACCCTGTGAGTGAGGCGAAAGTCAGAGAAGCGTTGAAGAAGATGAAAAATGGAAAGTCAGTAGGGCCAGACCAGATTCCTGCAGAGGTATGGAAGAGTTTGGGCGAAGAAGGAATACGGGTGCTGACAAAGTTCCTGAACATGGTGATGAAGGAAGAGACTATCCCGAACGAGTGGAGAGATAGTATAATGGTACCGATTTTCAAAGAAAAGGGAGACATCCAGAGTTGCAACAACTATAGAGGAATTAAGCTAACATCTCACACTATGAAACTGCTGGAAAGAGTGTTGGATAAAAGGCTGAGGGAGGAGACAGAAGTTTGTAGTGAGCAGTTTGGTTTTATGAAAGGTCGAGGAACAATGGATGCAGTATTCGCAATGAGGCAGACAATGGAAAAATATAAAGATAAGCAAAGAGGGCTGTACATGGCGTTTATTGACCTGGAAAAAGCTTATGATCGGGTCCCGAGAAGCGAGGTGTGGAGGAGTATAAGGTCGAAGGGAGTGAAGGAGAAGTATGTCAAGATAGTTCAGGACATATACAGGGAAGCCACAACAAGAGTAAGAAGTACAGTTGGCACTACAGAGCCTTTTCAGGTGAAAGTTGGACTCCATCAGGGATCAGCTCTTAGCCCCTATCTATTTAACCTTCTCATGGATGTGATGGTGGAGGAAGTGACAAAGGAGGCACCATGGAGCATGCTCTTTGCAGACGATATTGTTTTGGTCTCCGAGAGCCGTGAAGAATTGCAAGAGAGGTTGGAGCTATGGAGGGGTTTGCTGGAGGATTACGGACTGAAGGTGAGCAGACAGAAAACAGAGTACCTGGAGTGCAATGTGACACAAGGAGGCGACCTGTTCATGCAAGACCACAAGCTCCCAAAGGCGGACGCCTTCAAATACCTCGGCTCCTACGTAACGAAGGATGGAGACCTAGAGAGAGAGATTGATCATAGGATCCAGGTAGCGTGGAACAGCTGGAAGAGAACATCAGGGGTGCTATGTGACAAGAAAATCAGTGCTAGAGTGAAAGGAAATGTGTACAAGTCAGTTGCGAGACCAGCGTTGCTGTACGGAGCAGAGACGTGGCCGGTGAAAAAGGTTCAAGAAAGGAAGATAGATGTCGCAGAAATGAGAATGCTGAGGTGGATGTGTGGGGTGACGAGGGAGGACAGGATACGAAATGACCGGATCAGAGGTACAGTGAAGGTGGTGGAGGCGTCGGCGAAAGCGCAGGAGAGGAGATTACAGTGGTTCGGTCATGTGAAGAGGAGAGAAGAAGACTACGTGGGTGTGAGAGTGATGGAGATGGACGTGGAGGGCACACGTAGACGAGGAAGACCTAAACTACGGTGGAAGGACCGACTGAAGGAGGATCTCAGAGAGAGACAGCTGGGGGAGGAGCAAGTGATAGACCGAAACCAGTGGAGACGACTAGTGAAGAGATGCGACCCCATATGAAAATGGGAACGCAAATAGAGGAAGAAGAAGAAGAAGTTGTTGGCACATGTGGATGGTAGTGGAGGAGGAGGAGAACTAATCCTTCGAAGGAGAGCCCCCTTCCATAATAACGTAGAGCAACTGTATTTCTGGTGTTTTGTCTCTTGCAAGACGTTTTGCCGGGTGTTGGCACGAAAAAACGATCCAGAAAAATTTGTCTTTTTCTTTGTGGATGAAGTTTTTGGAAATGGGACAGCACATTGTCATTTAAAACATTCACTGCTCTGTTGGTCACTGTTTTGTTAGGGTGATGCCTCTCCATGAAAGCCTGCACTTCACTTGCTACAAATTTCTTTTGTTATCACTTGAAACCTTTACCCTCTCCTCCTCCTCCTCCACTGATTGTTCATACTGGATAATCTTCACCTGCTCATATTGCAACTCGATAAGTTCTTCTGTGATCCTCCTCGTTGATCTCCAAGTCCAAACTTTTGCCCATGGCCACAATCTCGTTCAATACATTGATAATTGTATCCTCCTGGAAACCCTCGAAGTCTCTATCAGCCACACAACCTGACCAATGTTTCCTCCAGGCAGACTGCAATGTGCAGTAAGAGACCTTCTTCCATGCCTTGTCAAGGAGGTTTATGTAGTGAAGGATATTGAAGTGATCTTTCCAGAATACACACAGGGTTAAACCTATCTGTATAGCTGGTGACCTGGAAATATCTGGAAAAAAGACCCTTTGTAATCAGGTTCTTAAAATTAGGAATTATTTGCTGGTTCATGGGCTGGAGAGGGGAGTGGTGTTAGGAGGCAGAAATTTGACTTTTATGAAGTCATATTCGATATCAGGGTCTTCTTCCAAACCAGGAGGATGGGCAAGAGCACTGTCAATTACTAGAAGACACTTAAGGGGCAAATAATTTTCCTCAAGATATTTCTTGACAGCTGGCGCAAAAATTTAGTCAACCATTCCATAAAAATGATACGTGTTAACAAAGCCATGCTAACCATTTTTTCCAAAACGGTCCTGTTTCATCACATTTAAAAACTTCCTGCATGACGTAAGCTTCACTTTCAATAAATTTAGCAAATTCCTCCACATAGCCATCCACTAGCTTTATGTCCAAACTAGCCGCCTTTCCATGCCAAACAACACTATGAATTCCAGTTCGTTGACAAAATTTTTGAAATCAGCCTCTACTTGCTTTAAATTCGTCAATGCTAGCGCCACTTGCACTATAACTTTTCGCTATTAAATCATGGTGTAACTGTAGACCCTTCTCACAATAATATAGCCTTTCTAACATTGTCTCCAGCAAACTCTTTTTCATTTATACAAACAAACAATAATTTTTCTACCTCTACTAATACTTGAGACCATTGCTTCATTAACATAGTGACTCCTTCAGCCATCTCAGCTGCCTTTAATGCCTATTTTTCTTCTTTAAAATACTACTGATGATCAATTTCGCCATGTCATACTGCTTGGCAAGATCAGACACAAGAACACAATTCTCATTCTTCTTCTTCATCTTTTCCCACTTTTATGTGGGGTCGATGTTTCTGGCCAGTGTTCTCCATATGTTCCTGTCCCATACCTCATCACCCAACAAACCTTTAGACCTCAGGTCATCACTGATACAATCCATCTACCTACACTTTGGTCTCCCCCTCCCTCTCCTACCCTGTATATCCATTTCCATCACTCTCCTCCCAACATACTGTTCATCCCTCCTAACGACATGACCATACCATCTTAGTCTACTTTCTTGTATCTTATCTGATATTTCTCTAACTTTTGAGATACCTCTAATTACCTCGTTTCTGATCTTATCACTTCTTGTCACCCCACACATCCATCTCAACATCATCATCTCTGCCACATCCAGTTTTTTCTCTTGTGTCTTCTTTATTGCCCATGTCTGTGCTCCATACATCATCGCAAGTCTCACAACTGTCTTATGCACTCTACCCCTCAGCTTAATCCCAATTCTCCTATCGCACAGCACCCCAAACACTTTCTTCCAGTTCTTCCATCCCGCTTGTATTCTGTGGGTTATTTCTGACTCTAGGTCACCATCCTCTGCTACTGTTGATCCCAAATACTTGAACTTTTCAACACCTCCCCTTGCAAATTGACCTCCCCATCCTCATCATCTCTCAACCTCAAGTACTCTGTCTTCTTCCTTCTGATTCTCAGTCCTCTATCCTCCATCACTCTTCTACACTCATCAAGCTTCTCCTCCACTACCTCTCGTCTGTTGTTACACAGTACAATGTCATCTGCAAAGAGCATACACCATGGTGACTGATCTCTAATACTCTGGGTTACTACATCCAAGATCAGATCAAATAGATATGGACTCAAAGCAGACCAACATTTACTGAGAGACTTTTTGTCAAGCCCACACTGCTCTTAACATTTGCCTCTGCGCTCTCATACATATCTTGGATGATTCTTACATATTTCTCGGGGACTCCCTTTTCTCTAATTCACCTCCACACCTCTTGACGTGGTACTCGATCATATGCCTCCTCCAGGTCAATAAAGACCATATGCAGTCCTTTCTGTTTCTCCCGATGCTTTTCCATCATTTGTCTCAAAGCAAATATGGCATCCACTGTCCTTCTTCCAGGCATGAAGCCAAAATTTTCATCCCCAATGTTTAGCTATTATTTCTCTCTTCATTTCCACAGTAATACGCTTAGCCTTTTCAAAGTCACTATCACTAACATTTTTCACTTTCTTGTGAGCCATATTGAGGGCTAATAATGAGCGATCTTCATAGTGCGCACACCAGTGCACAACTGAAAGCAAGCATGTGGTTGGCCGGGTGCTTGGGTGTGTGTGTGTTGGTGCCCCAAATCACTGTTCACAAGCCGATTCAAAATGTGTTTGCAAATGATGTTCGTTGGCCGATTTGTTCATGAGTGGGGACATTCATGACCCAAGGTTCGAATATATATATATATATATATATATATATATATATATATATATATATATATATATATAATATATATATATATATATATATATATATATATATATATATATATATATATATTCAATTCACTTTTTACACGTTGCTATAATACGCGAAATTGGAATAACGCCTCCAAAAAATAATAGTAAATGTGTGAGCTACGCGCATGAGCGCGATAAAAAGCGAAAAAAATGGTTGTTTAGCTACTAAACAACCGCCTCTGAGGCAGTTTCCCACCATGCTGCCATGTGCTTCAGTCACTCTTCACCCAGTATTAACCCCAACAACATCCAGTGGTTTGCTCTCCCCCTTCCTCCTCCTTTTCTCCTCCCTCTCCTACCGCTTAAGTCTCCTCCTCCTTCTCCTACTGCTAACGTCATATTTGTTTATGTTTGCAGATAAGGGTTCGTTAATTTTTTTTTGGTGTACAGTATTTATATGTAAATTGTATATCTTTTATACTCTACACTATTTGCATGTTAATATAAATAACTACAGGTCTTTCTGCTTTGTTATGTACTTATAAATATGTTTTACTTATCTTATATCTATGGCATAGTGTGTTTATGTACTGTTGTGGAACGTATATATGCCAATTATCATTGTTCCTTATGGTAAATGACTGTTTACATTTCACGAATTTTACATTACACGTCACTTCTCAGAACCTATCCTCGCCTTGTTCCAAGAGGTGAGTGTATATATATATATATATATATATATATATATATATATATATATATATATATATATATATATATATATATATATATATATATATATATATATATAAGTACAAACTGTTAGCATACAGCACTAAATAGTAAGGAAGCCCATCAGTGAAACAAAACTTATAAAACAATGCTATATTTCGGATCCTAACTGGATCCCTTCTCAAGCACAACTGAGACAAAATAACAAAGAAGGAGGAGACATAGACAAAAGGACTCATGAGACCTGAGGGATTAAAAATTTTTATGATAACAGGACAGGTCTAATCCAAACGAATTATCCTCAACAAAGAAGCCGCCAAGATCATTAAACCATTAACAAAGAAAAACGTTAATCCTTAAAATGATAAATGATCTGAAAGAAGATAGCCCCCAACATATTATTATAATTAAAAGAATATTAATAAATATGCACATATAGATATACACATGTAACAATATCTGTACACACATCCCCATATACAAGAGCATACAAAATGAAATACATATATAAATCCTAATACAATCAAAATACACAATAACGATTACAATCTGGTTGGGGGTTTATCTTGAGGGATAACTTCGTTGAGGCAGCGCTTCAGGAGGGCTTTATCAATTATGTCAGGGGTCCATTGCCACTATGCTATTTAAAAGTACCTGTCAATTCAAATGGAAAATAGTGGAATCTTCCCTCATTGAAATGAAGGACAATTTTAATCTATCTAGGGGGCAATGGACCCCTGACATAATTGATAAAGCCCTCCTGAAGCGCTGCCTGCCTCAACGAAGTTATCCCTCAAGATAAACCCCCAACCAGATTGTAGTCGTTATTGTGTATTTTGATTGTATTAGGATTTATATATGTATTTCATTTTGTATGCTCTTGTATATGGGGATGTGTGTACAGATATTGTTACATGTGTATATCTATATGTGCATATTTATTAATATTCTTTTAATTATAATAATATGTTGGGGGCTATCTTCTTTCAGATCATTTATCATTTTAAGGATTAACATTTTTCTTTGTTAATGGTTTAATGATCTTGGCGGCTTCTTTGTTGAGGATAATTCGTTTGGATTAGACCTGTCCTGTTATCATAAAAATTTTTAATCCCTCAGGTCTCATGAGTCCTTTTGTTTATGTCTCCTCCTTCTTTGTTATTTTGTCTCAGTTGTGCTTGAGAAGGGATCCAGTTAGGATCCGAAATATAGCATTGTTTTATAAGTTTTGTTTCACTGATGGGCTTCCTTACTCTATATATATATATATATATATATATATATATATATATATATATATATATATATATATATATATATATATATATATATATATATATATATATATATTATATATATATATATATATATATATAGTCTTCGTTTAATGTCAGGGATCCGTTCCTGACAGCTGACTTAAAGCGGATTTCGATGTAAGTCGGAGTTCACCTTAATTCGAACCTAGGTCCCCCAACCTATGTTAAATATAAATCATTCTAAACCATTGGAAAAAACTCTTAAGTTCATAATCTAAGATAAAAAATTCCTAATACTGTACTAATCTTAATAGTACTGCTTACCTTTAAAATTAACATTAATCTACAGGAATAAATTTTTCATATTGTACGATACAGATATTGGAGAGGTAGGTGCTGAGGAGACAGGTACAGGTGAATCTGGAGAGGAAAAAGAGCATACAGTACAGTGCATAATCAATAGAAAAAAATACTGTATCGTAAGATCTCATTGAAAGATACTGTAAAATAAAACTACACTTTTAAACATAAAATACTATACAAAACTGTGCTTACTTATACTCATGTGGTTTGATATTCATGGCCACGGTTGTAAGGGCTAATCCGAGATTGCAGCCAATGTTCATAGAAGGTTTCTCCCTTTTCAGCACGGGTTACCACTTCAATTTTATTTCCATAGTGATGGCTGTTCTTTTCTTAGTGGCACTGCCATCAGAACTATCACCAACACCCTTGAATGGCATAGTAAAGTCAGTAACAAGCAAACACAACAAAAGAGCAGACAAAAACACTAGACACACTATGGAGGGCAGGAATATACTGAGCGGTGGTTCTTATTTCTCTTCTAATGCCGTCTGACACCAAATTCTTACACTACACTCAACAAACTATTTCGAAATAAATCTTATTTACAGCTATGTATATAAAAAAATAAGTAAATAAAGCCATTAACTTGATAAATACAAATACTGAACAGCTGTGTTTTCAACTTTGTATTTGTGTATTTTGACTAAAATCGTATATACTGTACAGCTGTTTTTGGTATTTTTCTTTTTAAATTCAATATAATTTTTCAATATAACCAACTGTATATAAAAAGTAAATAAATAAAGCCATTAACTTGATAAATACGAATACAGAACAGTTGTGTTTGCTAGCTTTGTATTCGTGTGCATTTCGAATAAAATCGCATTTACAGCTATTTGTTTGGTATTTTTCTTTTTAAATTCAATATAATCCTTCAATATAACCAAATAAATAAATAAAGCCATTAACTTGATAAATATGAATACAGCAGTGCTGCTAGCTGTGCGTTACTTCACCGCTCTCACAAACTGATTTGGTGCGGGGTTTGAATTTACAACGGTGTAGTAACTTGGAAAGTAAACAACTTGTTTCTTTCCAGTAGTTGTATTAGTTTTCCTATAATAGTAATAATAATAATTTCGTCTGTTAATTTCTATGCTTAAATGTGTTTAACATTTTATACTATATATACCAAAATAGATGAATTCAGTACTGTACCTCGTTTCCTCTTTATTAAGATATTGTAAGAAGTATGATTTCTTAGAACTTTGTTTTACACGTTCGGAGTTGGGTGCTTGACTTTGTGTTACTGATGTGTTATTGGATTTCCCGGTCTTGAAAATCTACTTCGTTTAAGGGAAGTTATTTCTCTGGTTTGGCTTAATAGGTTCTATTTATATGTACTAATATTTACTAACATTGCTGTCTAGGAATTTGTTAGTTTGGTTTTTCCAGGTATATCTGTACCTAACCTATTCGCCAGCACCTAACCATTTACTCTACGGTACCAGATGGTAATTTAGTAAGTTGGATATTTCTAAGTTAGGCTGTTTATGATATGTATAATTACATATGTTTTCCCTTGGGGTTATAACATATTTTTGGCGACAAGGATGGGATTATATCCTATGAGGACATAGAGTTGTTATCCCTGGTAAAGCTAGAGAAATTTTACTTAGGGAGTTACATACTAAGCACATGGGTGCATCTAAAATGAGCGTTGACTAGGACCTCTTTTTGGTGGCCATGGTTAGATGGTGAGATAGAATCTTTAGTAAAGACCTGTACTACATGTCTAGAAAATCATAGTTTTCCTAAGAACAACCCTCTTCATCCTTGGGAATGGCCATCGGTTCCATGGCATCGCATTCATGTGGACTATGAGGGTACAATTAATGGTACTCATTATTTGATTATCGTTGATGCACATTCTAAGTGAGTAGAGATATTCCAGACTAATACTATAACTTCTACTGCTACTATAACCCTACTGCGTTCATGTTTTGCTAGATGGGGCCTGCCAGATGTGCTGGTGAGTGATAATGCTAGCTGCTTCACTAGCAGTGAGTTTCAGAGTTTTATTGAGCTGAATGGAATTCGTCATATACATTCTGCATCTTTTCTTCCCTCTACGAATGGGCTGGCAGAAAACATGGTGCGTACTTTCAAGTCCACTTTGCTTCATGCTAAGGGGGAGGAAATGAAGGTTACCCTTGACAAATTTTTATTCTCCTTCTCCTTACAATTTTTTAATAAATAGGAAACAAGGTACAATACTGTGTTCATCTATTTAGGTAAATACAGTATAAAATGTTAAACACATTTAAACATAGAAATTAACAAACTAAATTATTATTATTATTACTACTATAAGAAAAGTAATGCATTTACTGGAAAGAAACTTGTTTACTTTCCATGTTACTATACCCCTCCCCTACAAGTCAAGACGTACCGGAGCACGTGAAACTTTGCTAGATCTACATACAACCGGAGACTTGGGTAGTGGAGGTATACTAGGTTCCACCACCAATAACTCAAGACCAGGAGAAGCACTTGATACTCTCTAGGTGGATTACCTTTCCAAATCTGATCTTAATGACACTTCATCACTTGTCCTTCTTTTGTAGATACCTTATAAGATGAAGGACCTGTTCTAGATTTAACAGTAGCGGGAATCCACTTAGCTCCATGAGCATAATTACGTGCCAAGACTGGATCATCTGAAGATAGGTCCAATGATTTAGGAGACTTAGGGTCATGTAGTCGCTTCTGGTTTTGCTGTTGCTTTAACACTTTCTGCTGGGTAGCTTTTCCAGGTCTTAGTAAATCAAAAACAGAACGTAGTCAATGACCTAGTAATAACTCAGAATGTGACAAACCACTTGTAGTGTGAGGAGTTAGCCTATACACCAGGCAAGTAGGTCGAGAAATTAATTTATTAATAATCTATTAAATATTTTTTGGCCTTTGTTGTAATGGCAAAACGACATTCTAAGAGGACTCCCTGTATATATATATATATATATATATATATATATATATATATATATATATATATATATATATATATATATATATATATATATATATCTCAAGACTCATTTCATGCACCCTTCCATAAATCGTAATAATGCCTCATCAAATACTATTTCTCTTTGATACATGTAACTCTAAAACTCACATCATCCACCCCTGGGAAACTGTTACTCCAGTAAACATATAGCAAATAAATTTAAGGTTAAATATAAAAAAAAAAAAAGCAATACCAGAGAGGTTGCCAAGTTTTAGTTAAGAGATGAGACCAACACCATCAATTACCAAGTGAGTCGTATTAAGGCACTTATTTAACCCAACTTACCGTACCCTAAGCTAAATAGATTCCTTAAAATTCTTAAGACAAATTTGGTAATTTATACAGCAGCGCGGCTCCTTTCAAGAATCGATCGGGGAGCTTGTCTTTCGAGCAAAGTGTGGCACCCTCCTTGGTTTTGCTTATCTATTAAAACTAACCAAAAATTTATTTGCGTATGGCCAGGTTCTAATGCGTACCATTTTGATTCTACAGGTTGTGAGTTCGAGGCCCACCACAGTCTGAAGTTAGCAAGAGCCCCCACTCAGTGTAACGGTCACAACTGCCAAATACAAAGTCTCTCGAAAGAAGGCAGTCCTACCCCTTTACCGAAAAGGGAGTCAGTGATGTAAAAGCAGATCATGAACCATAAATTTATTTGCCAGAAAATGCAACTTTTGACCAAAGTAACAATACTGCAGGAGTGGGTAATGTTTGCTTTAGACATACAGTATACGTTAAAGAAATACTATCTGTAAGGGATAAGATTCGTTTTATGCACCCTTTCTATTTTTGGAGTAAACTAGTTCTTGCGAATGGATTTCGATGTTTTTTGAATTAATATGATGAGTGTCTTCGGAAATCATTTTTTTTTTTTTTTTTTTTGAGGGGCTAACACAATTTTGAAGTCTTACATACCTTAACAGGGTGAATCTGGGTCTTTTTAGACTTTGGGTGAATAATAAAAAAAAGGATTTACACCAGTTCTGCACATTTCAGTAAATGGTGACAACTGATTTTTTGGGTAGGCTATAGAAAGGGGTGCATAATACGAATCAAAACCGGTAAAAATAAGTTATGAAGAGGGTGCATAAAACGAAGATAGTGGTTAACTCGAACAGCCTGAAAAAAATAAATCACAATTACTTAATAGCCAATTTCATTACCGTTACCATAATCAGCAATTTCGCACTCAACATTAGGTACATTAATTGGTTAAAACCTATTGTGAAGTTAATTATGATGTCTGTAATGCAAAATATACTTGAACTAACGATAAATGTAGGATAAAAATAGTCTGGAAACGAGATAATTTGCAAAGATTAGTCTTTAAATTAGCGCCCACTTTGTGTTGAAATGTGTTCGAGATTTGTCTGAGGTTTGGCCAAACCTCAGACAAATCTCGAACACATTTCAACACAAAGTGGGCGCTAATTTAAAGACTAATCTTTGCAAATTATCTCGTTTCCAGACTATTTTTATCCTACATTTATCGTTAGTTCAAGTATATTTTGCATTACAGACATCATAATTAACTTCACAATAGGTTTTAACCAATTAATGTACCTAATGTCGAGTGCAAAATTGTCTGTCATTTAAAATATCTTTCTGCTTTCAGTGCAAAATGTACTCGCTGTTTTTTTTCCTCCGGAAAGGCTTTTCTCTTTTAATATTCGTTTTTTTTTCTTCCAAAATGTTTTATTAATGCTTCCATCTGCCCTCTCCAGCTTAAAGACTTGTGTTCTTTGAAAATTAATTTCTTTATGATAAAGCCTATTACAGCATTTTTTTTTTTTTAGATTCTCCACCCACGGATGGGTGGAACGGGTCATGGAGGACCCATAGGGTGGTCGCCAACCGGCACAGGCCCCAACCCCCCACTGTGGTGCCCAGCCACAGCAGTAACCTCCCCAGTAAACAGCTTAAACTCTTCCAGCATTTCTCCTTTCTTTTATGCTTTCTTGCATTTATTAATGAACCTTTTGTGTTAAGAATTATTCCTATTCTGGTAAATAATATGCAAACAACTAATTACCCTCTTATGGATCACAATAGATTTCCTACAACTGCACAGATATGATGTTAAAATTGGTGCCCCCAATCAATACCTGTAAACCGTGTTAATACAATTTTTATCTCCTTTTGGATAGCTTATGCCAATTTGCATCTAAGTCCCCCAATTGTCAAGCAGAAAATCCTACATACTATATTACATTAATAACACAAACTGATTGATTTTTTTTTTTCCTGTCGGTTTTCCATACACAATATAATACAATATCTCTCGAGTATTTCCTTGCGTTTTTTTTTTTTGAGTGAATCGGGTCTAAATGATAAAACTTAAAACCAAATTTACCTGAATAGATATTCTGCAGAGTATTATGTGTAGTAAAATATATTTGTTGTGAGCGAGACTGTCCTAAAAATTAAAAGGAAAATCTGAGGATAGTTTTGAGAGCGGGAAAAAAAGACGCTGTCCTGCCATGCCTTGAAGGAGGTTCAGGAGTTGCCAGAGGCGAAGATATCACATTACCTAATTTTTTTTTTTTTACTTGGGGAGAGCTTTTACAGCCCTATTACCTTATCCTGTGGTTCCAATTCTTGTTAAAATTAATAACCTTCTCATGTAGATTAACTTAATAGTCAATTTGTTATGCAAGATAAATAAATAAATAAATGAGAAAAATACAGCTGTCAACTGATTTGAGTTGAGTTGCCAAGTAACACAGGTGTCCTTTTTTTTCTTTCTTTTTTGCTCTGTTCTCTTTTAGTGATTTATTTGTGTTTAAATTGAGTTAGATGTAAAGTTTGATCCTGTGATAACGTACCTTGGTTAAAACTTAATTAATATTTTATTTCTGAAATGACCGGTTTAGCAGTTAAGAAGAAAATATAGCAGAAATAGGTGTCAATACATGAAGCGGGTGACTCTTCAGTGGCATATTCGAGTTTTCCTTCACGTGCGCTTTTGTTTTGTATTTTTTTTCTTCTCTAATTACCAAAATTCAAATTTTAAGTCAAATCAAAAAATCAAATCAAAACATTTATTTCCATTTTGTACAATGGTTATTCAACATTAATAGTAACTTATAAGTAAACATGTAATTAAACTAATAAAAAAGAGGGTTAGACATATAGTTAAATTAAATGTAGCTTTCATAGAAAATAATAATGCTGTAATAAAAATGCTAACAATAATATTAATAATAAAGTAGTAAGTATGCCACTAGATACAGGATCGTTATTATCGGCATCATTTCCATATTTGTTTCCTTACAATGAGAATAATTAGTTCTTAATGAGCAGCAACTATTTGTCCAAAAGAAAACTATATAGTTTGCCTTTGAATAATAATATAATAATAAGCCTTTATTTCCAAAGTACATTGGGTATTCAAATAAGATACATATATATTCCAGATAGACATCTGTGGTGTACGATATAGACATACTAAAACAAACAAATCATAAAGATGAGTGTACCATTAAAAATTACAAGTAAAATCTTCCTCAAGAGTAACTTCTTAAGATTATATTTAAAAGTATACACTGAACCAGCATTTTTTAGTTCTCTGGGAAGCTGATTATATAAATGAGGTCCACGAATGTTTATATCTCTTGAGCCAATATCAGTTTTAGACCTTCGTACTAATAAATCTGTAGTGGCATAGTGTATTTTCTTTCTTTATTTGGAGTGTTGTAGTGGTATGATATATGTCTTCTTTATTTATATATTAATGTATTTATTAATTGATATATATATATTTTCACTTTATTTATTAATAATTTTGTTGTTGTTGTAAAGTGATCCCTTAATTTTGCTTCTTGTTGTCATAACGAACTGTGCATTGTTTTGGTTTTCTGTTTTATGGTAACACTGACTCTGTATTGCCGCCTTTTTCGTGTAGTGTGATATTTTTGGTCTGTTCATTTTCGATACATAAAAATTGCTCATAATTATCACTTGTGCCTAATTCAATACCTTAAATGATATTGTGGTAATCTTGATATCTTGTCAGACATGAACTATAAATCTTCCCCTTGA
>JAXCGZ010006652.1:0-31588 GCA_037179515.1 Halocaridina rubra
TTCCAAAACGGGGCTGCATATTCGAGTTTTGGCCTCACATAGGTTACATAAATATTTCTGAACATTTCCTTGTCCATGTGCCTGAAGGCTACCCTTACATTTGATAAGAATGCATATGCTGCCCTTACTATGCCATTTATATGTATTTCTGGAGACAAATCTGCCAGTATGTTTACTCCTAGATCTCTCTCATTTTCTGTCTCTTGAAGTTGTACTCCAGCCACCGAGTAGTCAAGCTTGGGCCTTCTTGCACTTGTACCCATTCTCATTACCTTACATTTTGAAGTATTGAATTTCATTAGCCACTTTTCTGACCACTCATGCAGATTATTTAGATCCTCCTGAAGTTCTCTACCATTGTGTGTATGTGATTACCTAATTGTGATTACCTAATTGTGTTTACGGGAAAGAGCCCAAAGCTCGTATCTTCCCGTCTCCTCATCGGTTCCATTTTAGACTTAGTGATACTTATCATACCTGTCCTTAAAACTATGGATTGAGATAGCATTAACTACCTCCTCGCTTAGCCAATTCCAATTATCAACTACTCTTACACTGAAAAAGTATTTCCTTACATCCTGCAAAGAAGTTTTCTTACGAAGCTTCAAACTGTGACCTCTAGTTCTAGAGCCAGCCATATCAAAATATCGATCCCTATCCACTCTATCATAACCATGAAGGAATTTAAAGACTGTCACCATATCCCCCCTTCACTCTTCTAGCTTCGAGTGATGGTAAGTCTAATTCCCTCAGCCTCTCATCATAACTGAGATTGCGTATTTCTGGCACCACTTTCGTGGCATGTCTTTGAACTTTTTCAAGCTTAGCTATGTGCTTTTTCAAGTGCGGATTCCAAAAGGGGGCTGCATATTCGAGTTTTGGCCTCACATAGGTTACATAAATATTTCTGAACATTTCCTTGTCCATGTGCCTGAAGGCTACCCTTACATTTGATAAGAATGCATATGCTGCCCTTACTATGCCATTTATATGTATTTCTGGAGACAAATCTGCCAGTACGTTTACTCCTAGATCTCTCTCATTTTCTGTCTCTTGAAGTTGTACTCCAGCCACCGAGTAGTCAAGCTTGGGCCTTCTTGCACTTGTACCCATTCTCATTACCTTACATTTTGAAGTATTGAATTTCATTAGCCACTTTTCTGACCACTCATGCAGATTATTTAGATCCTCCTGAAGTTCTCTACCATTGTGTGTATGTGATTACCTAATTGTGATTACCTAATTGTGTTTACGGGAAAGAGCCCAAAGCTCGTATCTTCCCGTCTCCTCATCGGTTCCATTTTAGACTTAGTGATACTTATCATACCTGTCCTTAAAACTATGGATTGAGATAGCATTAACTACCTCCTCGCTTAGCCAATTCCAATTATCAACTACTCTTACACTGAAAAAGTATTTCCTTACATCCTGCAAAGAAGTTTTCTTACGAAGCTTCAAACTGTGACCTCTAGTTCTAGAGCCAGCCATATCAAAATATCGATCCCTATCCACTCTATCATAACCATGAAGGAATTTAAAGACTGTCACCATATCCCCCCTCACTCTTCTAGCTTCGAGTGATGGTAAGTCTAATTCCCTCAGCCTCTCATCATAACTGAGATTGCGTATTTCTGGCACCACTTTCGTGGCATGTCTTTGAACTTTTTCAAGCTTAGCTATGTGCTTTTTCAAGTGCGGATTCCAAAAGGGGGCTGCATATTCGAGTTTTGGCCTCACATAGGTTACATAAATATTTCTGAACATTTCCTTGTCCATGTGCCTGAAGGCTACCCTTACATTTGATAAGAATGCATATGCTGCCCTTACTATGCCATTTATATGTATTTCTGGAGACAAATCTGCCAGTATGTTTACTCCTAGATCTCTCTCATTTTCTGTCTCTTGAAGTTGTACTCCAGCCACCGAGTAGTCAAGCTTGGGCCTTCTTGCACTTGTACCCATTCTCATTACCTTACATTTTGAAGTATTGAATTTCATTAGCCACTTTTCTGACCACTCATGCAGATTATTTAGATCCTCCTGAAGTTCTCTACCATTGTGTGTATGTGATTACCTAATTGTGATTACCTAATTGTGTTTACGGGAAAGAGCCCAAAGCTCGTATCTTCCCGTCTCCTCATCGGTTCCATTTTAGACTTAGTGATACTTATCATACCTGTCCTTAAAACTATGGATTGAGATAGCATTAACTACCTCCTCGCTTAGCCAATTCCAATTATCAACTACTCTTACACTGAAAAAGTATTTCCTTACATCCTGCAAAGAAGTTTTCTTACGAAGCTTCAAACTGTGACCTCTAGTTCTAGAGCCAGCCATATCAAAATATCGATCCCTATCCACTCTATCATAACCATGAAGGAATTTAAAGACTGTCACCATATCCCCCTTCACTCTTCTAGCTTCGAGTGATGGTAAGTCTAATTCCCTCAGCCTCTCATCATAACTGAGATTGCGTATTTCTGGCACCACTTTCGTGGCATGTCTTTGAACTTTTTCAAGCTTAGCTATGTGCTTTTTCAAGTGCGGATTCCAAAACGGGGCTGCATATTCGAGTTTTGGCCTCACATAGGTTACATAAATATTTCTGAACATTTCCTTGTCCATGTGCCTGAAGGCTACCCTTACATTTGATAAGAATGCATATGCTGCCCTTACTATGCCATTTATATGTATTTCTGGAGACAAATCTGCCAGTATGTTTACTCCTAGATCTCTCTCATTTTCTGTCTCTTGAAGTTGTACTCCAGCCACCGAGTAGTCAAGCTTGGGCCTTCTTGCACTTGTACCCATTCTCATTACCTTACATTTTGAAGTATTGAATTTCATTAGCCACTTTTCTGACCACTCATGCAGATTATTTAGATCCTCCTGAAGTTCTCTACCATTGTGTGTATGTGATTACCTAATTGTGATTACCTAATTGTGTTTACGGGAAAGAACCCAAAGCTCGTATCTTCCCGTCTCCTCATCGGTTCCATTTTAGACTTAGTGATACTTATCATACCTGTCCTTAAAACTATGGATTGAGATAGCATTAACTACCTCCTCGCTTAGCCAATTCCAATTATCAACTACTCTTACACTGAAAAAGTATTTCCTTACATCCTGCAAAGAAGTTTTCTTACGAAGCTTCAAACTGTGACCTCTAGTTCTAGAGCCAGCCATATCAAAATATCGATCCCTATCCACTCTATCATAACCATGAAGGAATTTAAAGACTGTCACCATATCCCCCCTCACTCTTCTAGCTTCGAGTGATGGTAAGTCTAATTCCCTCAGCCTCTCATCATAACTGAGATTGCGTATTTCTGGCACCACTTTCGTGGCATGTCTTTGAACTTTTTCAAGCTTAGCTATGTGCTTTTTCAAGTGCGGATTCCAAAAGGGGGCTGCATATTCGAGTTTTGGCCTCACATAGGTTACATAAATATTTCTGAACATTTCCTTGTCCATGTGCCTGAAGGCTACCCTTACATTTGATAAGAATGCATATGCTGCCCTTACTATGCCATTTATATGTATTTCTGGAGACAAATCTGCCAGTACGTTTACTCCTAGATCTCTCTCATTTTCTGTCTCTTGAAGTTGTACTCCAGCCACCGAGTAGTCAAGCTTGGGCCTTCTTGCACTTGTACCCATTCTCATTACCTTACATTTTGAAGTATTGAATTTCATTAGCCACTTTTCTGACCACTCATGCAGATTATTTAGATCCTCCTGAAGTTCTCTACCATTGTGTGTATGTGATTACCTAATTGTGATTACCTAATTGTGTTTACGGGAAAGAGCCCAAAGCTCGTATATTCCCGTCTCCTCATCGGTTCCATTTTAGACTTAGTGATACTTATCATACCTGTCCTTAAAACTATGGATTGAGATAGCATTAACTACCTCCTCGCTTAGCCAATTCCAATTATCAACTACTCTTACACTGAAAAAGTATTTCCTTACATCCTGCAAAGAAGTTTTCTTACGAAGCTTCAAACTGTGACCTCTAGTTCTAGAGCCAGCCATATCAAAATATCGATCCCTATCCACTCTATCATAACCATGAAGGAATTTAAAGACTGTCACCATATCCCCCCTCACTCTTCTAGCTTCGAGTGATGGTAAGTCTAATTCCCTCAGCCTCTCATCATAACTGAGATTGCGTATTTCTGGCACCACTTTCGTGGCATGTCTTTGAACTTTTTCAAGCTTAGCTATGTGCTTTTTCAAGTGCGGATTCCAAAACGGGGCTGCATATTCGAGTTTTGGCCTCACATAGGTTACATAAATATTTCTGAACATTTCCTTGTCCATGTGCCTGAAGGCTACCCTTACATTTGATAAGAATGCATATGCTGCCCTTACTATGCCATTTATATGTATTTCTGGAGACAAATCTGCCAGTATGTTTACTCCTAGATCTCTCTCATTTTCTGTCTCTTGAAGTTGTACTCCAGCCACCGAGTAGTCAAGCTTGGGCCTTCTTGCACTTGTACCCATTCTCATTACCTTACATTTTGAAGTATTGAATTTCATTAGCCACTTTTCTGACCACTCATGCAGATTATTTAGATCCTCCTGAAGTTCTCTACCATTGTGTGTATGTGATTACCTAATTGTGATTACCTAATTGTGTTTACGAGAAAGAACCCAAAGCTCGTATATTCCCGTCTCCTGATCGGTTCCATTTTAGACTTAGTGATACTTATCATACCTGTCCTTAAAACTATGGATTGAGATAGCATTAACTACCTCCTCGCTTAGCCAATTCCAATTATCAACTACTCTTACACTGAAAAAGTATTTCCTTACATCCTGCAAAGAAGTTTTCTTACGAAGCTTCAAACTGTGACCTCTAGTTCTAGAGCCAGCCATATCAAAATATCGATCCCTATCCACTCTATCATAACCATGAAGGAATTTAAAGACTGTCACCATATCCCCCCTCACTCTTCTAGCTTCGAGTGATGGTAAGTCTAATTCCCTCAGCCTCTCATCATAACTGAGATTGCGTATTTCTGGCACTACTTTCGTGGCATGTCTTTGAACTTTTTCAAGCTTAGCTATGTGCTTTTTCAAGTGCGGATTCCAAAAGGGGGCTGCATATTCGAGTTTTGGCCTCACATAGGTTACATAAATATTTCTGAACATTTCCTTGTCCATGTGCCTGAAGGCTACCCTTACATTTGATAAGAATGCATATGCTGCCCTTACTATGCCATTTATATGTATTTCTGGAGACAAATCTGCCAGTACGTTTACTCCTAGATCTCTCTCATTTTCTGTCTCTTGAAGTTGTACTCCAGCCACCGAGTAGTCAAGCTTGGGCCTTCTTGCACTTGTACCCATTCTCATTACCTTACATTTTGAAGTATTGAATTTCATTAGCCACTTTTCTGACCACTCATGCAGATTATTTAGATCCTCCTGAAGTTCTCTACCATTGTGTGTATGTGATTACCTAATTGTGATTACCTAATTGTGTTTACGGGAAAGAGCCCAAAGCTCGTATCTTCCCGTCTCCTCATCGGTTCCATTTTAGACTTAGTGATACTTATCATACCTGTCCTTAAAACTATGGATTGAGATAGCATTAACTACCTCCTCGCTTAGCCAATTCCAATTATCAACTACTCTTACACTGAAAAAGTATTTCCTTACATCCTGCAAAGAAGTTTTCTTACGAAGCTTCAAACTGTGACCTCTAGTTCTAGAGCCAGCCATATCAAAATATCGATCCCTATCCACTCTATCATAACCATGAAGGAATTTAAAGACTGTCACCATATCCCCCCTCACTCTTCTAGCTTCGAGTGATGGTAAGTCTAATTCCCTCAGCCTCTCATCATAACTGAGATTGCGTATTTCTGGCACCACTTTCGTGGCATGTCTTTGAACTTTTTCAAGCTTAGATATGTGCTTTTTCAAGTGCGGATTCCAAAACGGGGCTGCATATTCGAGTTTTGGCCTCACATAGGTTACATAAATATTTCTGAACATTTCCTTGTCCATGTGCCTGAAGGCTACCCTTACATTTGATAAGAATGCATATGCTGCCCTTACTATGCCATTTATATGTATTTCTGGAGACAAATCTGCCAGTATGTTTACTCCTAGATCTCTCTCATTTTCTGTCTCTTGAAGTTGTACTCCAGCCACCGAGTAGTCAAGCTTGGGCCTTCTTGCACTTGTACCCATTCTCATTACCTTACATTTTGAAGTATTGAATTTCATTAGCCACTTTTCTGACCACTCATGCAGATTATTTAGATCCTCCTGAAGTTCTCTACCATTGTGTGTATGTGATTACCTAATTGAGATTACCTAATTGTGTTTACGGGAAAGAGCCCAAAGCTCGTATCTTCCCGTCTCCTCATCGGTTCCATTTTAGACTTAGTGATACTTATCATACCTGTCCTTAAAACTATGGATTGAGATAGCATTAACTACCTCCTCGCTTAGCCAATTCCAATTATCAACTACTCTTACACTGAAAAAGTATTTCCTTACATCCTGCAAAGAAGTTTTCTTACGAAGCTTCAAACTGTGACCTCTAGTTCTAGAGCCAGCCATATCAAAATATCGATCCCTATCCACTCTATCATAACCATGAAGGAATTTAAAGACTGTCACCATATCCCCCCTCACTCTTCTAGCTTCGAGTGATGGTAAGTCTAATTCCCTCAGCCTCTCATTATAACTGAGATTGCGTATTTCTGGCACCAGTTTGTATGTATGTATGTATGTATGTATGTATGCATGTCTGTATGTCTGTATGTATGTGTGTATGTATGTGATTACCTAATTGTGATTACCTAATTGTGTTTACGGGAAAGAGCCCAAAGCTCGTATCTTCCCGTCTCCTGATCGGTTCCATTTTATACTTAGTGATACTTATCATACCTGTCCTTAAAACTATGGATTGAGATAGCATTAACTACCTCCTCGCTTAGCCAATTCCAATTATCAACTACTCTTACACTGAAAAAGTATTTCATTACATCCTGCAAAGAAGTTTTCTTACGAAGCTTCAAACTGTGACCTCTAGTTCTAGAGCCAGCCATATCAAAATATCGATCCCTATCCACTCTATCATAACCATGAAGGAATTTAAAGACTGTCACCATATCCCCCCTCACTCTTCTAGCTTCGAGTGATGGTAAGTCTAATTCCCTCAGCCTCTCATTATAACTGAGATTGCGTATTTCTGGCACCAGTTTGTATGTATGTATGTATGTATGTATGTATGTATGCATGTCTGTATGTCAGTATGTATGTGTGTATGTATGTGATTACCTAATTGTGATTACCTAATTGTGTTTACGGGAAAGAGCCCAAAGCTCGTATCTTCCCGTCTCCTGATCGGTTCCATTTTAGACTTAGTGATACTTATCATACCTGTCCTTAAAACTATGGATTGAGATAGCATTAACTACCTCCTCGCTTAGCCAATTCCAATTATCAACTACTCTTACACTGAAAAAGTATTTCCTTACATCCTGCAAAGAAGTTTTCTTACGAAGCTTCAAACTGTGACCTCTAGTTCTAGAGCCAGCCATATCAAAATATCGATCCCTATCCACTCTATCATAACCATGAAGGAATTTAAAGACTGTCACCATATCCCCCCTCACTCTTCTAGCTTCGAGTGATGGTAAGTCTAATTCCCTCAGCCTCTCATTATAACTGAGATTGCGTATTTCTGGCACCAGTTTGTATGTATGTATGTATGTATGTATGTATGTATGCATGTCTGTATGTCTGTATGTATGTGTGTATGTATGTGATTACCTAATTGTGATTACCTAATTGTGTTTACGGGAAAGAGCCCAAAGCTCGTATCTTCCCGTCTCCTCATCGGTTCCATTTTAGACTTAGTGATACTTATCATACCTGTCCTTAAAACTATGGATTGAGATAGCATTAACTACCTCCTCGCTTAGCCAATTCCAATTATCAACTACTCTTACACTGAAAAAGTATTTCCTTACATCCTGCAAAGAAGTTTTCTTACGAAGCTTCAAACTGTGACCTCTAGTTCTAGAGCCAGCCATATCAAAATATCGATCCCTATCCACTCTATCATAACCATGAAGGAATTTAAAGACTGTCACCATATCCCCCCTCACTCTTCTAGCTTCGAGTGATGGTAAGTCTAATTCCCTCAGCCTCTCATTATAACTGAGATTGCGTATTTCTGGCACCAGTTTGTATGTATGTATGTATGTATGTATGTATGCATGTCTGTATGTCTGTATGTATGTGTGTATGTATGTGATTACCTAATTGTGATTACCTAATTGTGTTTACGGGAAAGAGCCCAAAGCTCGTATCTTCCCGTCTCCTGATCGGTTCCATTTTATACTTAGTGATACTTATCATACCTGTCCTTAAAACTATGGATTGAGATAGCATTAACTACCTCCTCGCTTAGCCAATTCCAATTATCAACTACTCTTACACTGAAAAAGTATTTCATTACATCCTGCAAAGAAGTTTTCTTACGAAGCTTCAAACTGTGACCTCTAGTTCTAGAGCCAGCCATATCAAAATATCGATCCCTATCCACTCTATCATAACCATGAAGGAATTTAAAGACTGTCACCATATCCCCCCTCACTCTTCTAGCTTCGAGTGATGGTAAGTCTAATTCCCTCAGCCTCTCATTATAACTGAGATTGCGTATTTCTGGCACCAGTTTGTATGTATGTATGTATGTATGTATGTATGCATGTCTGTATGTCTGTATGTATGTGTGTATGTATGTGATTACCTAATTGTGATTACCTAATTGTGTTTACGGGAAAGAGCCCAAAGCTCGTATCTTCCCGTCTCCTCATCGGTTCCATTTTAGACTTAGTGATACTTATCATACCTGTCCTTAAAACTATGGATTGAGATAGCATTAACTACCTCCTCGCTTAGCCAATTCCAATTATCAACTACTCTTACACTGAAAAAGTATTTCCTTACATCCTGCAAAGAAGTTTTCTTACGAAGCTTCAAACTGTGACCTCTAGTTCTAGAGCCAGCCATATCAAAATATCGATCCCTATCCACTCTATCATAACCATGAAGGAATTTAAAGACTGTCACCATATCCCCCCTCACTCTTCTAGCTTCGAGTGATGGTAAGTCTAATTCCCTCAGCCTCTCATTATAACTGAGATTGCGTATTTCTGGCACCAGTTTGTATGTATGTATGTATGTATGTATGTATGTATGCATGTCTGTATGTCTGTATGTATGTGTGTATGTATGTGATTACCTAATTGTGATTACCTAATTGTGTTTACGGGAAAGAGCCCAAAGCTCGTATCTTCCCGTCTCCTCATCGGTTCCATTTTAGACTTAGTGATACTTATCATACCTGTCCTTAAAACTATGGATTGAGATAGCATTAACTACCTCCTCGCTTAGCCAATTCCAATTAGCAACTACTCTTACACTGAAAAAGTATTTCCTTACATCCTGCAAAGAAGTTTTCTTACGAAGCTTCAAACTGTGACCTCTAGTTCTAGAGCCAGCCATATCAAAATATCGATCCCTATCCACTCTATCATAACCATGAAGGAATTTAAAGACTGTCACCATATCCCCCCTCACTCTTCTAGCTTCGAGTGATGGTAAGTCTAATTCCCTCAGCCTCTCATTATAACTGAGATTGCGTATTTCTGGCACCAGTTTGTATGTATGTATGTATGTATGTATGTATGCATGTCTGTATGTCTGTATGTATGTGTGTATGTATGTGATTACCTAATTGTGATTACCTAATTGTGTTTACGGGAAAGAGCCCAAAGCTCGTATCTTCCCGTCTCCTGATCGGTTCCATTTTATACTTAGTGATACTTATCATACCTGTCCTTAAAACTATGGATTGAGATAGCATTAACTACCTCTTCGCTTAGCCATTTCCAATTATCAACTACTATTACACTGAAAAAGTATTTCCTTACATCCTGCAAAGAAGTTTTCTTACGAAGCTTCAAACTGTGACCTCTAGTTCTAGAGCCAGCCATATCAAAATATCGATCCCTATCCACTCTATCATAACCATGAAGGAATTTAAAGACTGTCACCATATCCCCCCTCACTCTTCTAGCTTCGAGTGATGGTAAGTCTAATTCCCTCAGCCTCTCATCATAACTGAGATTGCGTATTTCTGGCACCACTTTCGTGGCATGTCTTTGAACTTTTTCAAGCTTAGCTATGTGCTTTTTCAAGTGCGGATTCCAAAACGGGGCTGCATATTCGAGTTTTGGCCTCACATAGGTTACATAAATATTTCTGAACATTTCCTTGTCCATGTGCCTGAAGGCTACCCTTACATTTGATAAGAATGCATATGCTGCCCTTACTATGCCATTTATATGTATTTCTGGAGACAAATCTGCCAGTATGTTTACTCCTAGATCTCTCTCATTTTCTGTCTCTTGAAGTTGTACTCCAGCCACCGAGTAGTCAAGCTTGGGCCTTCTTGCACTTGTACCCATTCTCATTACCTTACATTTTGAAGTATTGAATTTCATTAGCCACTTTTCTGACCACTCATGCAGATTATTTAGATCCTCCTGAAGTTCTCTACCATTGTGTGTATGTGATTACCTAATTGTGATTACCTAATTGTGTTTACGGGAAAGAGCCCAAAGCTCGTATCTTCCCGTCTCCTCATCGGTTCCATTTTAGACTTAGTGATACTTATCATACCTGTCCTTAAAACTATGGATTGAGATAGCATTAACTACCTCCTCGCTTAGCCAATTCCAATTATCAACTACTCTTACACTGAAAAAGTATTTCCTTACATCCTGCAAAGAAGTTTTCTTACGAAGCTTCAAACTGTGACCTCTAGTTCTAGAGCCAGCCATATCAAAATATCGATCCCTATCCACTCTATCATAACCATGAAGGAATTTAAAGACTGTCACCATATCCCCCCTCACTCTTCTAGCTTCGAGTGATGGTAAGTCTAATTCCCTCAGCCTCTCATCATAACTGAGATTGCGTATTTCTGGCACCACTTTCGTGGCATGTCTTTGAACTTTTTCAAGCTTAGCTATGTGCTTTTTCAAGTGCGGATTCCAAAAGGGGGCTGCATATTCGAGTTTTGGCCTCACATAGGTTACATAAATATTTCTGAACATTTCCTTGTCCATGTGCCTGAAGGCTACCCTTACATTTGATAAGAATGCATATGCTGCCCTTACTATGCCATTTATATGTATTTCTGGAGACAAATCTGCCAGTATGTTTACTCCTAGATCTCTCTCATTTTCTGTCTCTTGAAGTTGTACTCCAGCCACCGAGTAGTCAAGCTTGGGCCTTCTTGCACTTGTACCCATTCTCATTACCTTACATTTTGAAGTATTGAATTTCATTAGCCACTTTTCTGACCACTCATGCAGATTATTTAGATCCTCCTGAAGTTCTCTACCATTGTGTGTATGTGATTACCTAATTGTGATTACCTAATTGTGTTTACGGGAAAGAGCCCAAAGCTCGTATCTTCCCGTCTCCTCATCGGTTCCATTTTAGACTTAGTGATACTTATCATACCTGTCCTTAAAACTATGGATTGAGATAGCATTAACTACCTCCTCGCTTAGCCAATTCCAATTATCAACTACTCTTACACTGAAAAAGTATTTCCTTACATCCTGCAAAGAAGTTTTCTTACGAAGCTTCAAACTGTGACCTCTAGTTCTAGAGCCAGCCATATCAAAATATCGATCCCTATCCACTCTATCATAACCATGAAGGAATTTAAAGACTATCACCATATCCCCCCTCACTCTTCTAGCTTCGAGTGATGGTAAGTCTAATTCCCTCAGCCTCTCATCATAACTGAGATTGCGTATTTCTGGCACCACTTTCGTGGCATGTCTTTGAACTTTTTCAAGCTTAGCTATGTGCTTTTTCAAGTGCGGATTCCAAAACGGGGCTGCATATTCGAGTTTTGGCCTCACATAGGTTACATAAATATTTCTGAACATTTCCTTGTCCATGTGCCTGAAGGCTACCCTTACATTTGATAAGAATGCATATGCTGCCCTTACTATGCCATTTATATGTATTTCTGGAGACAAATCTGCCAGTATGTTTACTCCTAGATCTCTCTCATTTTCTGTCTCTTGAAGTTGTACTCCAGCCACCGAGTAGTCAAGCTTGGGCCTTCTTGCACTTGTACCCATTCTCATTACCTTACATTTTGAAGTATTGAATTTCATTAGCCACTTTTCTGACCACTCATGCAGATTATTTAGATCCTCCTGAAGTTCTCTACCATTGTGTGTATGTGATTACCTAATTGTGATTACCTAATTGTGTTTACGGGAAAGAGCCCAAAGCTCGTATCTTCCCGTCTCCTCATCGGTTCCATTTTAGACTTAGTGATACTTATCATACCTGTCCTTAAAACTATGGATTGAGATAGCATTAACTACCTCCTCGCTTAGCCAATTCCAATTATCAACTACTCTTACACTGAAAAAGTATTTCCTTACATCCTGCAAAGAAGTTTTCTTACGAAGCTTCAAACTGTGACCTCTAGTTCTAGAGCCAGCCATATCAAAATATCGATCCCTATCCACTCTATCATAACCATGAAGGAATTTAAAGACTGTCACCATATCCCCCCTCACTCTTCTAGCTTCGAGTGATGGTAAGTCTAATTCCCTCAGCCTCTCATCATAACTGAGATTGCGTATTTCTGGCACCACTTTCGTGGCATGTCTTTGAACTTTTTCAAGCTTAGCTATGTGCTTTTTCAAGTGCGGATTCCAAAACGGGGCTGCATATTCGAGTTTTGGCCTCACATAGGTTACATAAATATTTCTGAACATTTCCTTGTCCATGTGCCTGAAGGCTACCCTTACATTTGATAAGAATGCATATGCTGCCCTTACTATGCCATTTATATGTATTTCTGGAGACAAATCTGCCAGTATGTTTACTCCTAGATCTCTCTCATTTTCTGTCTCTTGAAGTTGTACTCCAGCCACCGAGTAGTCAAGCTTGGGCCTTCTTGCACTTGTACCCATTCTCATTACCTTACATTTTGAAGTATTGAATTTCATTAGCCACTTTTCTGACCACTCATGCAGATTATTTAGATCCTCCTGAAGTTCTCTACCATTGTGTGTATGTGATTACCTAATTGTGATTACCTAATTGTGTTTACGGGAAAGAGCCCAAAGCTCGTATCTTCCCGTCTCCTCATCGGTTCCATTTTAGACTTAGTGATACTTATCATACCTGTCCTTAAAACTATGGATTGAGATAGCATTAACTACCTCCTCGCTTAGCCAATTCCAATTATCAACTACTCTTACACTGAAAAAGTATTTCCTTACATCCTGCAAAGAAGTTTTCTTACGAAGCTTCAAACTGTGACCTCTAGTTCTAGAGCCAGCCATATCAAAATATCGATCCCTATCCACTCTATCATAACCATGAAGGAATTTAAAGACTGTCACCATATCCCCCCTTCACTCTTCTATCTTCGAGTGATGGTAAGTCTAATTCCCTCAGCCTCTCATCATAACTGAGATTGCGTATTTCTGGCACCACTTTCGTGGCATGTCTTTGAACTTTTTCAAGCTTAGCTATGTGCTTTTTCAAGTGCGGATTCCAAAAGGGGGCTGCATATTCGAGTTTTGGCCTCACATAGGTTACATAAATATTTCTGAACATTTCCTTGTCCATGTGCCTGAAGGCTACCCTTACATTTGATAAGAATGCATATGCTGCCCTTACTATGCCATTTATATGTATTTCTGGAGACAAATCTGCCAGTACGTTTACTCCTAGATCTCTCTCATTTTCTGTCTCTTGAAGTTGTACTCCAGCCACCGAGTAGTCAAGCTTGGGCCTTCTTGCACTTGTACCCATTCTCATTACCTTACATTTTGAAGTATTGAATTTCATTAGCCACTTTTCTGACCACTCATGCAGATTATTTAGATCCTCCTGAAGTTCTCTACCATTGTGTGTATGTGATTACCTAATTGTGATTACCTAATTGTGTTTACGGGAAAGAGCCCAAAGCTCGTATCTTCCCGTCTCCTCATCGGTTCCATTTTAGACTTAGTGATACTTATCATACCTGTCCTTAAAACTATGGATTGAGATAGCATTAACTACCTCCTCGCTTAGCCAATTCCAATTATCAACTACTCTTACACTGAAAAAGTATTTCCTTACATCCTGCAAAGAAGTTTTCTTACGAAGCTTCAAACTGTGACCTCTAGTTCTAGAGCCAGCCATATCAAAATATCGATCCCTATCCACTCTATCATAACCATGAAGGAATTTAAAGACTGTCACCATATCCCCCCTCACTCTTCTAGCTTCGAGTGATGGTAAGTCTAATTCCCTCAGCCTCTCATCATAACTGAGATTGCGTATTTCTGGCACCACTTTCGTGGCATGTCTTTGAACTTTTTCAAGCTTAGCTATGTGCTTTTTCAAGTGCGGATTCCAAAACGGGGCTGCATATTCGAGTTTTGGCCTCACATAGGTTACATAAATATTTCTGAACATTTCCTTGTCCATGTGCCTGAAGGCTACCCTTACATTTGATAAGAATGCGTATGCTGCCCTTACTATGCCATTTATATATGTATGTATGTATGTATGCATGCATGCATGCATGAAGTAGTAGGTGTGTTGCTACCTCAAATATTCATTATAGCAAAACAAGAATATTGCATTCTTCCCCCCTGGAAAAATGTAAGCAATGAGAAACTACTAAACAATATTCAATATTGTTAAAGTAAAATACAGAATTGATATAAAATGAAGGTTTCCAGATTCATACCTAATCCCATCCATAGCGGTCGAGACCCTCAACATATGGGTCGACCTTTTTAACTCAGTGTGCGCAGTAGGACACAAGTCATGGTTATCATAAGAAGATTCAGTACTTTGAATTTTAGGTGATTCTGGAGATCTTGTTACATCCTACACTTCTAGATGAACATGATTCTATGGGCTTTCCGAACTCCGGCCGAGGTCACGGATTGATACTGTTGATTCATGTCCATCAAGATACCTAATGTCAGCATACATTGGGCACACTTCAACTAGTTCAATCTGCTCCACTAATGGTTCATGCTTGCTAGACTTAAGGTGTCTTCGTAGTAATAATACTGGTTCTGGGGCCAAAAACCATAATGATAATGAGCTCTCAAGACTAGATCGTCGTTGGAATCCAAAGAAACGTTCATGTGCGGTCTCATTAGTTGTAGTACAAAAGAGTGACCTTAATGGATGCAGTACATAGGGAAGTACCATCTCCCAGTGTTGTTTTAACATGATATTCAAGAGTTAAACAAATGGCTTTCCAGATATCATTCTACCTGGCCATTGCCAATTGGATGATAAGGTGTCGTCCTACTTGTTGCCTTGATCTGAATCAGTGAAACTGGGCATTTCACACAAAGTAAAGACTTATTCAAAACATATGATCACAGTTCTTGTATACATATTTGGACATGGAAATACAAAAGGAAAACGTGAGTATTCGTCAGAAATTGTAAGCAAGTGTTTATTAATAGTTGTAGATAGCAAAGGTCCCTTAAAACCAATACTGAGGCATTCCAATGGTTGAGTAGCCTTATTGAGTCTGATTTTTGCTGGACGATGGAACTGTGGTTTTAGTTGTGCATAGACAACACAGGAAGCACATGCCTTCTTTACATCCTCCGTTGAGAAAGGAAGGATTAAAGATAACACAAAATGTAAAAGTCGAGCGACTCCAGGATGGCATAGACTTTCATGAATGTTAGTGAGATGAAACATAACAACAATATGCTCTGGTCAAGGAATCACGAGCCACATTCTTTTTGCCAGGACTGTATTGTATAGTGTAACTGAATGATGCTAGTTCAATCCTCCACTTTTCTATTTTGCTATTCTTTATTCTAGTTAGCTTCCTACGGTCTAGCATAAAGCTAAAGAGCGTGGTCAGTAGCCAGCATAAAATGCTGCCTAGCTAAAAAATGGATTCATTTGCGAACAGCTTCAGTAATGGCTGTGTCTCCTTTTCCACTGCCTGGTAATGTAATTCACTTCCTTGGAGAGTTTTAACATAAACGCTACAGCACGACCATCTTGATTAAGGACTGCTGAAATGGCAACTTCAAAAGCATCACACTTCACAACAAAGGGAAAATTGGTGGAAACGTCTTGATATAGATAAAAGTTTACTTTGAAGGAAGGGAACAGAGAGTCAAAGTAAGACACTCAGTGTCTGAATGGAGAAGGATTAGTAGTGGAGTTCCACAGAGTTCAATTTTAGGGCCACATTTGTTCCCTGTATATGTAAATAACCTACCAGAGTCTGCAACTTCATTCAGCAATATCTTTGCAGATGATGCAAAGATTGTGAAGAAAGTAAGAGACGAGAACAATGGTAGAGAACTTCAGGAAGACCTAAATAGTCTTCATAAGTGATCAGAAAATTGGCTACTGAAATTAAATACTTCAAAATGTAAGGTAATGAGAATGGGTACAAGTGCAAGAAGGCCCAAGCTTGAATACTCAATAGTAGAAGCAGAACTTCAAGAGATAGAGAATGAGAGAAATCTAGGAGTAAATATACTGTCAGGTTTGCCTCCAGATATGCAGATAAAATGGCATAATAAGGACAGCATATGCTATCTTAGTGAATTTAAGGGTAGTCTTTAGCAAGTGGAATAGGAAATGCTCAGAAATATTTATGTATCATATGTGAGGAAAAGCTTGAATATGCAGCCCCCTTTTGGAATTCACACTTAAAAAAGTGCGTAGTAAAGCACGCAATCTCAGTTATGAGGGGAGGCTGAGGGATCTGTACTTTCCAACACTGAAAGTTAGAACAATGAGGGGGGATATGACGACGGTTTTTAAATTCCTTCGTGATTTTGACAGAGTGGATAGAGAACTTTTTTTTTTATGTAGATATCCACCCATGAGGGTAAACGGGCTATGTTGGACCCATACGTGAAATAATCTGGAACTGGAGTGAATCTGCAAAGATAAGAGAGGATATCAGAATGTTCCACCTGGGGTTCGTAGTCTCCTACAAATTTTTGAAGAGATGCCTTGTTTAAGAGGCAGAGGAAAGTCGGGATAGGATAGTGGTGAAGAAGGGTGAGGTGATGGTGCAGCGTGCACGCTTTTAACCCCTAGGGGACCACCAAGAGAGAAGGATTAAAGGGGAGATAGGAAACAAAAACAAATTCATGAATATAAAAATGAAAAATGAATGGATGAACAAGAGGATTGGGATCGATATTTTTATATGACTGGCAAAAGAACTAGCGGTCATAATTTGAATATTCGTAAGAAAATTCTTTGCAAGATGTTAGGAAGTACAGTACCTTTTTAGTGTAAGAGTAGTTGATGACTGAAATTAGCTAAGAGAGGAGATAGTTAATGCAGACTCAACCCATAGTTTTGAGGACAAGAATAATAAGCATTATTGAGTACAAAAATGGAGCCAGCCAGGAGACGGGGAGTTATGAGCATGGGACTCTTTCCCGTAAGCACAATTAGATCATTACAGTTAGGCAATTATGCATTTCAACTTTTAGTCAGTGAGACAACATGGTTTCAGAGAAGGTAGATTAACAGTAACAAACTTATTAGCATTTAATGATGAAGTAAACGAATCTTACAGGAAAGAGAGGGCTGGGCAGATTACCTATTCCCAGAGTTTCAGAAGGCATATGATATGGCCCTACACAAGAGACTTATTAAGAGCTGCAAGCAATGGCGAGAATAGGTGGAATTGTCTTGGGATGAATAAAAACTTACTCTCAAAGAAGAGAACAGAGGATTAGAGTAAGACACTTAGTGTCTAAGTGGAGAAGGGTTAGTAGTGGAGTTCCACAGGGTTCAGCTTTAGGGCCACTTTTGTTCCTTGTGTATGTAAATGACCTACAAGAGTCTGGAAACTCATTCATGAATATCTTTGTAGATGATGCAAAGTTTGTGAAGAAAGTAAGAGATGAGAACAATGGGAGAGAACTTCAGGAAGACGTAGTCTTTCATGAGTGGTAAGAAAAGTGGCTAATGACATTTAATAGTCCTAAATGTAAAGCAATGAGAATGGGTACAAGTGCAAGAAGGCCCAAGCTTGAATACTCAATAGCAGGAGCAGAATTTCAATTAATAGAGAATGAGAGAAATCTAGGAGTAAACTTACTGGGAGATTTGTCTCAAGAAATGCATATAAATGGCATATTAACGGCAACATATGCTTTATTAGCAAATGTAAGGATAGCCTTCAGGCACGTGGATAAGGAAATGTTCAGATATATTTATGTAACTTATGTAAGACCAAGACTTGAATATGTAGCCCTCTTTTGGAATCCACACTTGAAAAAGCACGTAGTTAAGCTGGGAAAAGTTCAAAGACGTGCCACAAAACTGGTGTCAGAATGGCACAGTTTCAGTTATGAGAAGAGGCTGAGGGAATTAGATTTGCCATCACTCGAAGCTAGAAGAATGAGGGGGATATGGTTACGGTTTTTAAATTCCTTCATGTTATGAAAGAGTAGATCAAAACAAAAATCTACTCTCTCATAACATGAAGGAATTTAAAAACCGTCACCATATCCCCCTCATTCTTCTAGCTTTGAATGATGGTAAATCTAACTCCCTCAGCCTCTTCTCACAACTGAAACTGTGTCATTCTGACACCAGTTTTGTGGCACGTCTTTGAACTTTTTCCAGCTTAACTACGTGCTTTTTCAAGTGTGGATTCCAAAAGAGGGCTATATATTCAAGCCTTGGTCTTACAGCAGTTACATAAATAGATTTACCATCACTCAAAGTAAAAGAATGAGGGGGATATGGTGACGGTTTTTAAATTTCTTCATGCTATGAGAGAGTAGATATGGATCGATATTTTGATATTTTGTTCTCTAGAACTAGATTTATAATATGAAGCTTTGTAAGAAAATTCCTTTGCAGGATGTAAGGCAGTATATTTATATTGTAAGGGTAGTTCTTCTTCTTCTTCTTCTTCTTCTTCTCTCGCTTTTCCCATATCTATATGGGGTTTCGGTTTCTTATCAGTCTTTTCCACTCTCTCCTGTCCAATGCTTCCTCTCCACTGAGGTCCTTCTCTATCAAGTCGTCCCTTATCCAGTCATCCCATCGTTTTCGTGGTTTCCCTCTTCCTCTAACTCCCTCCACCTCTAGCTCCATCATCCTTCTACCAATCAAATCTTCATCTCTCCACATACAATGTCCATACCACTGAAGCCTTCTTTCTTGCATCTTCTTCCCCACTTGTGTCACCTTGGCTGTCCCTCTAATTCTCTCGTTCCTGATCCTATCCCTCGTCACACCCAACATCCATCTCACCATTATACTTGATTATTGGAATTTGCTAAGCGAGGAGGCAGTTAACGCTAACTCAATTCCTAGTATTAAGGACAAGTATGATAAGTACCACTAAGTACAAATATGGAACCAACTAGGAGACGGGGAGTTACGGGCCTAGGGCTCTTTCCCGTAAGCACAATTAGGTAATTACAATTAGAACTAGAAAGATGAATAAAGAAACTGGAAGGGGAAAAGGATGAACTAGAAACTAGAATTTCTAAACAAGAAGATAGCAACAAACAGCTGAATGACAATCTAAATGAATTAGATGTTAGTTCACTGCTCTCTTCTGAGAGAGACGAGATTGAAGCTTGGAATGTCCAGATTAAGGAAAACATCGAACAGTTTAGAAAAGAGTTTCAGGGGCAGAATACGGAACATGATGCCATGAAAACTTCATTTACTGATGCATTAAAGGGGAATGTGGAAGTAAAAGAGGCTGTGAAGGTGGTGGCACTGGAAAACATACAAACAGTTGACTATAAAGCAACATTAATAACAAAATGAAAGACATTGTGATGGAAAGGGCAAATCCACTCATCAGACAGGCACTTGATAAAGAGAAGACAGTGGTAATCTCAGGCATAAGCAAATCCCAGGAGTCAACATAGCAGGGGAGACTCGAAGAAAATAAAGCTAGGGTTGTAGATTTGATAAGAAAACTTGGAGTAGTTTGTGGTCATGAGGATAATGTAAACATTCACCATCTAGGTAAATATTCTAAGGAGGGAAAGCAGAGACCAAGAAAAGTAACCTTTGAGAGAGGGGACACATGTAGAGAAACATTGATGAGGAAAAAACTCTAAAAGACCTTGAAGAATTCTAAAAAGTGTTCATTAGACAATACAGAACACAGGAAGAGATGGAAAGGACAAAAAACCTGCTACAAGAGGTTAAATGGTTAAATGAGGAAAGAAATGAAGAAGAGAAGAAAAATTTTCATTTCAGAGTTCCTTAAGACAAAGGGGAGATTAAAAAGATAATGACAGAATATCAGGGGATGGGACCTCATTAAGATTGTTATACACAAATGCTGATGGATTAGCTGGTAAGGCAGTAAAATTAAAAGATAGGATTCACAACAGTAAGGCAGATGTAGTAGCAATTACAGAGACTAAGTTGAGTGAGGACATTAGCAGTGTCACAATTTTTCCTAAGGGCTTCAGAATATTAAGGGTTGAAAGATCTGAGAGGACTAATAGAGGGATAGCACTGCTCATGAGTGAAAGGATTCAGGTTGAAAAAATAAACTTTGCTATAGAAAGTGAGTTCAAGGAATTTCTTGTTGCTTGCATAAATACTGGGTCAGGGAGCATTATAATAACTGTTGTATGTAACCCAACAAGGAACCAACATAGGCGACATGGGAGAAAAAATGTAGGATTTTGATTATGGGAGATTTTAATCATAAAGAGATAGATTGGATAAATATTGACCCACACAGTGGCAAGGACTCATTCGGGGCAAGATTCCTAGATTGCGTACAAGGGAATTTCTTACACCAACATGTACTGGAACCAACGAGGGCCAGGGGTAGGGATGAGTCATCACTACTTGATCTTGTATTCACAGATAACGTGTTGGATATTGAGAAAAATGAGTATGAACCACCGATTGGAAAAAGTGACCACTGTGTGTTGTTGAAGGAGTATATCATCGAAGATGAACTGCCTGAGAGTAGAGGCACTGAGGACATAAGCAGGAACAATCCGAAAGGAGATTTCATCAAAATGAGTGAGCTTTTTCCAGTTATTGCCTGGAGGACCTTATTTTACAATAATTCTGTACAAGAAAAGTACGACGTCTTTTGTGAGAAATATGGGAAGATAGTAGACTGCTGCATACCTGTCACCAAGTGGGTGTAATTCATGCCAGAGAGAAATGGATCAATAATGAGGGTAAAAGAGCTAAGGAGTGAAGAGACAAACTCTGGAAAAGGTATAGGGGGAGAATAAACATAAATGCCTGGCAAACCTACAAAAGAGCAAGAAATGATTACCTAAGTAAAAGAAGAGAGGCAGAGAAAGACTATGAAAGGCACATCACCAGGAAGGCTAAAGAAAACCCCAAGCTTTTCCACAGCTTTATCAGAGGAAAACTGAAGGTAAAAGAACAGGCATTAAGGCTTAAGAAAGCGGATGGAAGCATCACTGAGATGGATGAAGAGATCTGCAAAGAATTGAACAAGGAGTTTCAGTCAGTATTTACAGTAGAAAATACCCCACCCCCTCAGATTGCAGATATAGAAGCTCATGGGCCGGTATTAGAGAACATCATCCTTTTGGCCTCAGGTATGCAAAATGTTGATGGAGTTAGATGTCCATAAAACTACAAGTCCAGATGATATATTCCCTCATGTACTTAAAAAAATGCACAAACGCAATATCAAGTGGCACTAAGTATCATATTTAAAAAGTCACTGGAGTCGGGGGAGATTCCAAGATGCTGGAAACAAGCAAAGGTGATACCTATCTTCAAAAAGGGAAGGAGGGATATAGCTCTAAACAACAGACCAGTTTCCTTGACCAGCATAGTTTGCAAATTCATGGAGAAGGTACTAAGGAAACATATCTCTCTTCACTTGGAATCCTTTAACTTTTTGTCAGTGAGACAACATGGCTTCAGAGAAGGTAGATCAACAGTATCAAACTTATGAGAATTTTATGATGAGGAAAGCCGAATCTTACATGAAAGAGAGGGCTGGGCAGATTGCATAATCCTAGACTTCCAGAAAGCGTCTGACACTGTTCCACATGGGAGACTTATTAGGAAGCTGCAAGCAATGCCTAGAATATGTGGAAATGTCTTGGAATGGATAAAAACTTACTTAGAAGGAAGGGAACTGAGGGTTAGAGTAAGATACTCAGTGTCTGAATGGAGAAGAGTTAGTAGTGGAGTTCCACAGGGTTCAGTTTTAGGGCCACTTTTGTTCCTTGTATATGCAAATGACCTACCAGAGTCTGTAAATTCATTCATGAATATGCTTGCAGATGATGCAAAGATTGTGAAGAAAGTAGGAAACGAGAACAATGGTAGAGAACTTCAGGAGGATCTAAATAGTCTGCATGAGTGGTCAGAAAAGTGGCTAATGAAATTCAATACTTCAAAATGTAAGGTAATGAGAATGAGTACAAGTGCAAGAAGGCCCAAGCTTGACTACTCGGTGGCTGGAGTACAACTTCAAGAGACAGAAAATGAGAGAGATCTAGGAGTAAACATACTGGCAGATTTGTCTCCAGAAATACATATAAATGGCATAGTAAGGGCAGCATATGCATTCTTATCAAATGTAAGGGTAGCCTTCAGGCACATGGACAAGGAAATGTTCAGAAATATTTATATAACCTATGTGAGGCCAAAACTCGAATATGCAGCTCCCTTTTGGAATCCGCACTTGAAAAAGCACATAGCTAAGCTTGAAAAAGTTGAAAGACATGCCACGAAACTGGTGCCAGAAATACGCAATCTCAGTTATGATGAGAGGCTGAGGGAATTAGACTTACCATCACTCGAAGCTAGAAGAGTGAGGGGGGATATGGTGACAATCTTTAAATTCCTTCATGGTTATGATAGAGTGGATAGGGATCGATATTTTGATATGGGTGGCTCTAGAACTAGAGGTCATAGTTTGAAGCTTCGTAAGAAAATTTCTTTGCAGGATGTAAGAAAATACTTTTTCAGTGTAAGAGTAGTTGATAATTGGAATTGGCTAAGCGAGGAGGTAGTTAATGCTATCTCAGTCCATAGTTTTAAGGACAGGTATGATAAGTATCACTAAGTATAAAATGGAACCGATCAGGAGACGGGAAGATACGAGCTTTGGGCTCTTTCCCGTAAACACAATTAGGTACTCACAATTAGGTAATCACACACACACACACACACAAACAATGAGGACTCATTTGGGGCAAGATTCCTAGATTGCGTACAAGGGAATTTCCTACACCAACATATAATGGAACCAACGAGGGCCAGGGGTGGGGATGAGCCATCACTACTTGATCTAGTATTCACAGATAACGTGTTGGATATTGATAAAATTGAGTATGATCCACCAATTGGAAAGAGTGACCACTGTGTGTTGTTGATGGAGTATATCATTGAAGATATTCTGCCTGAGAGTAGAGGCACTGAGGACATGAGGAGGAACTATCCGAAAGGAGATTACATCAAAATGAATGAGCTTTTTGCAGTTATTGACTGGAGAACCATATTTTACAACAAATCTGTACAAGAAATGTATGACATCTTTTGTGAGAAATATGGGAAGATAGTAGATTGCTGCATACCTGTCACCAAAGTAGGTGTAGCTCATGCCAGAGAGAAATGGTTCAATAATGAGTGTAAAAGAGCTAAGAAGTGGAGAGACAAATGCTGGAAAAGGTATAGGAGGAGAACAAACATAAATGCCTGGCAAACCTACAAAAGAGCAAGAAATGATTACCTAAGTAAAAGAAGAGACGCAGAGAGAGACTATGAGAGGGACATCACCAGGAAGGCTAAAGAAAATCCCAAGCTTTTCTACAGCTTTATCAGAGGAAAACTGAAGGTAAAAGAACAGATTTTAAGGCTAAAGAGAGCGGATGGAAGCATCACTGAGATGGATGAAGAGATCTACAAAGAATTGAACAAGAAGTTTCAGTCAGTATTTACCATAGAAAATACCCCACCCCCTCAGATTGCAGAGATAGAAGCTCAAGGGCCGGTATTAGAGAACATCAACCTTACAGCTACAGAGGTATGCAAAGCACTGATGGAGTTAGGTGTCCATAAAGCTACAGGTCCTGATGATATATCTCCTCATGTACTTAAAAAATGCACAAACTCAATATCAGTGGCACTAAGTATCATATTTAAAAAGTCACTGGAGTCAAGGGAGATTCCAAGATGGTGGAAACAAGAAAACGTGATAACTATCTTCAAAAAGGGAAGAAGGGATACGGCTCTGAACTATAGACCAGTTTCCTTGACCAGCATAGTTTGCAAAGTTATGGAGAAACTATTAAGGAAACATATCTCTCTTCACTTGGAATCCTTCAACTTTTTGTCAGTGAGGCAACATGGCTTCAGAGAATGTAGATCAACAGTAACAAACTTATTAGAATTTTATGATGAGGTAAGCCGAATCTTACAGGAAAGAGAGGGCTGGGCTGATTGCATATTCCTAGACTTCCAAAAAGTGTTTGACACTGTTCCACATGGGAGACCTATTAGGAAGCTGCAAGCAAAGGGTAGAATAGGTGGAAATGTCTTGGAATGGATAAAAGCTTACTTAGAAGGAAGGGAACAGAGGGTTAGAGTAAGACACTCAGTGTCTGAATGGAAAAGAGTTAGTAGTGGAGTTCCACAGGGTTCAGATTTAGGGCCACTTTTGTTCCTTGTATATGTAAATGACCTACCAGAGTCTGTAAATTCATTCATGAATATGTTTGCAGATGATGCAAAGATTGTGAAGAAAGTAGGAAACGAGAACAATGGTAGAGAACTTCAGGAGGATCTAAATAGTCTGCATGAGTGGTCAGAAAAGTGGCTAATGAAATTCAATACTTCAAATTGTAAGGTAATGAGAATGAGTACAAGTGCAAGAAGGTCCAAGCTTGACTACTCGGTGGCTGGAGTACAACTTCAAGAGACAGAAAATGAGAAAGATCTAGGCGTAAACATACTAGCAGATTTGTCTCCAGAAATAAATATAAATGGCATAGTAAGGGCAGCATATGTCTTCTTATCAAATATGAGGGTAGCCTTCAGGCACATGGACAAGGAAATGTTCAGAAATATTTATATAACCTATGTGAGGCAAAAACTTGAATATGCAGCTCCCTTTTGGAATCCGCACTCGAAAAAGCACATACCTAAGCTTAAAAAGGTTCAAAGACATGCCACGAAACTGGTGCCAGAAATAGAGAATCTCAGTTATGATGAGAGGCTGAGGGAATTAGACTTCCCATCACTCGAACCTAGAAGATTGAAGGGTATATGGTGACAGTCTATAAATTCCTTCATGGTTATGATAGAGTGAATAGAGATCGATATTTTGATATGGCTGGCTCTAGAACTAGAGGTCATAGTTTGAAGCTTCGTAAGAAAACATCTTTGCAGGATGTAAGGAAATACTTTTTCAGTGTAAGAGCAGTTGATAATTGGAATTTGCTAAGCGAGGAGGTAGTTAATGCTATCTCAATCCATAGTTTTAAGGACAGATATGGTAAGTATCACCAAGTAGAAAATGGAATCGATCAGGAGACGGGAAGATACGAGCTTTAGGCTCTTTCCCGTAAACACAATTAGGTGATCACAATTAGGTAATCACATATATATATATATATATATATATATATATATATATATATATATATATATATATATATATATATATATATATATATATATATATATATATATATATATATATTCAATACTCCTCTACGATGGCAGAGGTTACGATATGCCAGGTTGTGGTGTTGTCAGAGGAAGGAGCAGTGAAACTGTTATTCGCATGTAATATGGGACTCCGAATTCTGCTATTTACTTTTGCCTTGGTCTTCATAAACGTTTCGTGAGGCACCTGAGATGTGGGAATAACCTCACATCGTGAAAAGAGTATTATCAATTTCTTTTCTCACGAAAATGACCACTAAGTTTTAGATTAGAAACATTGCTCCTACCTCCTAGTAATAGGTTAGTTAAAGAGGTCATCCTCAGCCTTCACATATGCAGCTGTTGGACAGGGATAGGACAGGGGGAGGTTGAAAACGTGCTTATGTCAAGTGCATTCTTTTAGCCATATTCAGGGTCTCACCACCAGAGACAGGAAGGAATATGATTGAAAGAATTAAGGGAAGAAAACACGAAAATAAAGGAGAGGAGCGTTTCTTAACTTGGGTTGCTAGCACCACCAGGGATGCCGAAATCAATTTTAGGGGATGTTGGGAAATGCTACATACGTGGTGGTAAAATGTCAGTGTTCCTAAAATGGGGTGACCAGTACTGAAAGATATACTTTCCTTACAGATGTATTGGATACATATTTTTTTTTATATTTCATAAACTTTAACCTGATTTTCAATTGTGTTAACGCATTTTAGCATGGTGATGCAAAGCATTAAATTTGAACGAGCATTCCACGCTTTCGTAGGAAGTTTGTGTCACAAAGCTTTGTATTACATGTTCGGTAGATGTGCTGATATCTGACGTAAGACGGTCAGACCGCACTGCTCACAGCAGTAGTTGTGTAGTAGCTGTGCAACAGTATATTACTGTCCCTGCATCTTTGAGTTACGTGTAAACTTCAAGCTCCAGTAATACTGGTGAGACTATTGAAAGGTATATTCTCCTTCATTCTCCCTTAACTCACTCACATAAGATCTCTCTCTCTCTTCAATGTGTAGCAGCATTTTTTATTAGTGAAAGGAATGATGATGCTGGTCCAAACCTGAACCAATTCAATGGGCCTGGAATATGTTTGAGCCTACCCTTATTAAAATTTTAATCTGTGTTTTTATAATATAGGTATCATTGACTGGCAATAAATTGCACACATATCATTACCTACACCCCGAAGGTGTAGTAATAAAATGTGTTCGACTAAGTCTGTTTCTCTGTTAACATCTCTCTAAGTAGTTGCTTCATTTTTCGAAATTATTTTTCCTTTTTCTTTCTTTAATGGGAACGTTGCCTAAAGTTAAAATACAATTAAATTGAATATTGATGATCAAAATTATAATTTTGATAGGTGCTTTTTTGCTACCAGCCTCTTTGCTTTGTCCACAGGTATGTGTGATTCTGCAATGCTGAAGACACGCAAATGGAGTGAAGAATGTGTCATGTATGGATGATCGTGGATGATGAGACCGGGCACAATATATGACCTGCCATTTCATTATTTGTAACTCTAATTTGAAGCCTGCTAGACTCCGAGAACACCAGGCAAAGCATCCAGCTGCAGAACATAAAGAGACTCTTGAGGTTCTGTAGGCAGAGAGGGCTAGATATGACCAGAAAGGTACACTACCCCGACTTGGATTCAAGTCAGTGAAGAAACCACTCCTACAAGCTTCCTATGAGGTGGCATACCAGTGCATCGGCATGAAATCCTTGCATTCTCCAGAAAACCTGATTAAGCCATGCACCATTTGGAAGGTAGAACTGGTCCTGGGAAGAGAGGCAGCTAAGAAGATGAAGGATGTGCCTTTGTCCAATGATATCATCGCAGGGAGAGTTGCAAATTTTAGCTGCGACATCTTGGATTAGATTTTTCAGGAGATTAATAACAATCCCATCCACATTAGTCTGAAGTTGGATGAATCGACTAACACTTCCAACATGAGTCAGATGATTGTGTATACCCAGTACATCAAGGATAGAGAAATTGAAGATGAATTCCTCTTCTGAGAGGCGTTGTAAACGACAACGAAAACTGCAGTTATATTCTGACTCTAGGATGAATTCAAGAAGCATCACATCAAGAGAGAGAAGGAAGGGTCAGTCTACACAGATGGTGCCCTAGGCATGATAAGGAATAGCTCTGGCTATGCTGCTCTGTTAAAGGAGAGGATACCAGATATCACTGTGAAGCACTGTGCTCTCCATAGCCATGCTTTGGCAGCAAAGACGTTGCTGCCTCACCTCAAAGAAGTTCTATCTATATGTGTTCATACTGTGAATTTCATCTGGGTCATCACTTAAACCACAGAGTATTTAAGTTACTAGTGAGGAAATGGGAAGTGAACAACAAGTTCTTTTCATCCACACAGAAGTGTGGTGGCTCTCCCATGGGAAAATCATGACCTGTATTGCAGAGCTCAGTGATGAGATTGCAATATTTCTCCGAGAGTATCAGAGTAACATCACTGAAAAGTTCGAGGATGAAACATTCTTTCTTTCGCCCTCCAATCTGGTAGATATTTTCAACCACTTGAATGACCTCAACTTGTCTATGCATGGCATGTTTGTGGTAATATTGTTAGCATAGAGAAGGTAGAAGCCGTCAAAAGGAAGTTCTCACTCTGGAAGCATCAAATCCAGGAAGGGAGTGAGTGTGGGAAGCTCTCCTCTCCTTGGAGAGAAATTGGGGGATAAAACAATCAGCTACATGTTTGTATAATGCATTGTTGCTCACCTCTTGCACCTTGAGATACCATGGCAAAGTATTTTTCCAAGGATCATACATTCCAAGAATGGATTCACCGGCCCTTCCTTGCAGACATGAGTGATGCTGAAAACCTTATGGAGGGGGCCCCAGGTTGTCAGACAAAATTCCGTACATTATAGCTGTTTGGTTTTTGGTGTGATTATTTGGTAGCATTCCCTGGACTGGCGAGGGTAGCACTAGAGATGATCATTTTATTTCCAACTACCTACCTGTGTGAGAAGGCATTCTCCGCCAATCTCCCAATCAAAACAACTTTCCATAACAACCTTCATGAGGGTTGTTCTGCCAAAACGAAGCTTCGATATGAGAAACTAGTTGCACATAAACAACAACAAAAATTGCATTGATGAGTGTATGGTTGATTACCCTGCTGTGCATGTTTGATTAAGTTTGTCCAATTTTTTTCTTGACAATGGTATTGACATTTTAAATGTTTTGTTCTGGAGAATGAACAAAATGATAAAGCAGTATTACACTTCACTTTACTTTATCCTTGTAGTAACAAGATATTACTCAGAGTAAGGAGATTGTGGACTGCCTAGACCTGGCTACAGGGGGTGCTGAGTTCGGAAAAGGTTAAGAAACACTGGTCTAGAGAGAGGTTGAAAAGACGAGCAAGCGCTTCAACCACTAGACGGTTGTAGATATATGTGCGCCTTGCTCACTGGTCTGTTATCTACGTCCCAGGTTGTATTATATACTTGTTTGTCACCTTTATGCATATTATAGACTAGGGGCAATTCATCATTTATATAAGCCTCCGGTTGTTCATTATAATAAGGCTGATGATAACTAATGATATGATAAAAAGGCGTCTGCAGAAAATTACTCTCTGGAGATAGTTTCTATAGTAACACAGAGACAATAATAGTGACGAATTTATTCAACAGAAATTATCTGAATAACATAAAATGCAGTGGTGCGTTTTCCCACAGATATATTTGCTTTGAATGAGCAATGCGAATATACACCATTTTAGTGTGACAGTTAGTCTCCAATCATGTCGAAGCTAGGGGATTAAGGTTGGATGTCATTCATGGCGCTCCGCATTGGGCTGAAATCTAAGAAAATCGAGTCCAGACTTGCACGTACTACTGAAAATTATGACCTGTATTGCAGAGCTCAGTGATGAGATTGCAATATTTCTCAGAGAGTATCAGTGTAACATCACTAAAAGGTTCTAGGATGAAACGTTCATTTTTTCGCCCTCCAATCTGGTAGATATTTTCAATCTAAGAGATTCGCGTCCAGGCTTGCACGTAATACTGAGTTACCGAGGCAGGGCGAATTAGAATGAAGTATTACCGATGCCGAAGACGCACTCTTAAGTGAACTCATTCACAAGGAAGTAAGAGAGAGCGTTATACTTGAACCTAGTCGAAGAAGAAGAAAACTTAATTTTCTCCATGTCCTAGGAAGGATACTCCCCATTTTTCTGGTACCTTTCAAAACATAAAATAGGTTATCAGTCAGAGCCAAAGGAAAAGAATTAAATAGAAGTCTAAAAGAGAATATAATATCACATAATAAATAGCACAACTTTTCTCCTTTGACAACACCTAAGGGTGACATTTCTATCCCTGTTACATATACCAAAGAAATACACTTTGGCAAAATAAAGAGTAGCATGATATATGAATGCACTGACTTAGCAAGAGGGTACGATCCTCTATTATAATCTCTCTCTTTATTTCATGTTCATGCTTACCCCACAAATTTTTTTCATCCTATTTCAGCCCCCCCCCCCCCCCCCCCGAAAAGGGCTAAGAGAGTTCGCTCGAAGCCGTCACTAATTTCCCCCCCCCCATTCTTATCCCAGAAAAGTGTATTCTAAACTACTTTCTACAACAAAAGACTACAAAAAAGTATATAAAAAACACTGAGGTCACACTTTTTGATGTCTTAAAATCACATCAAAAACACTCACACGTGCCGAATCAAGTAAATACAAGATCAATATGCCATACACGAACAATATAATATAAGTAAACTGACAATAAATAAAAAAGTAAACTCTTTATCATAGAGTAATAATAAATGGTTAGCTCGTTTTCGCACCAACTGGATATAATCAGCATAAACAGCGTCCAAACACGCTCTTGAGGACGATTTGCGTCAAGGAGGAAAAGTCTTGCCATATTTATTGGCGAAGACGCTTCACCGGGTGATTTTCAATTTCTTTCCTTAAGGTGAGCTTTGTAGAACGTGTATATTTATTCATATTTAAGTCAGAGCTCGTAAAGATATAGTTCTAATATTGACTTCCCACATATCTACTGATATGGATTAGGATGACTGGGCGATGCTGTTTTGCTTACATTTTGGCATGGCCGTTGTGGCGTCATCTGTTTTGTAAAGATAGTTAGGTTAGGCTAGGCTAGTTGCATTTTGTTTTCAAAAGACAAACATCCTTACAGTTCCAGAAAGTCCGTCGCCAAATGAGTTGTCGCTAAATGGGTTTGGTGCCCAAACAGATGGTGCCAAAACGGCTGCTTTGAAATGTATCAAACCCTTAATGATGTATTCATTAAGCCTAAATGATGTATTCAATAAGCCTGTTTATTAATCTTAATGAGAGGTAAAAAGAAAAAAAAATAGGCTAATAATTTTTACTATGAACTCCTGCTTCGTTAATGAGGTTTAGTGTCAGCCTAAAATCTAAGCACAAATTATTTTTCTTTATTGAACACAAGACATGGGAAGACAAAACAGAAACAAGCAAAGAAAGAACTGGGGGCATCGTATCATCTAATGTCAAAGACATAACACAACCAAGTCAGACAATGTTCATACTTTCCTGAAACCACAGTACCAAAGGAAAGATTCGACCTATTTTATCAAGATCATAAAGACAATATTTTAGTACATACTGATTGTCAAAAAAAAAAAAAAACTATTTGATAAGCATATTCTATTCGGAAATACTTGGACCAATGCAAATGGGCCTCTTTCCTCATGACAGAAGTTGGCAGACCAAAGAATTGTTTATAAATTGTTTCTACGCTACTCATAAATATTTCACGATAATATATATGTCTACAGATA
>JAXCGZ010006653.1:0-31542 GCA_037179515.1 Halocaridina rubra
CATTATACCCCCAGTCATTCATACTCCTTCGCTATCACATTCGCTATATCACTTTCAAGACAATCATTCCCGTTCTGTAAAATTCCCTTATCTCTCTGAAGGAGATTAAAGGTGAAATCTCGGCTGAGCCGTGCGGTCACAGACCTCCTCACCAGTCCTGAATAAACAAACATTCTACTCCCTTGAAGCTACGTTTGGGTGACACTGAAAAACCTTCCCTATTCTAGGACAGCACAAACTACTCTAATTTACTGTTACTTTCACCTGCATAGCGTGAAATTAAAAAAACTCATCTCTAACTAATATCACGAAATTTCTTATTCTTCAAAAAAACATGCCACACACGTAAGATTAATTCCTTCATCCTAACACAAAAAGAACGATCTGTCGTTTATATCTTTCTCTCGCTAAAACATTACTCCCGCGGATAAAAACAAACAAAAAAAAAGAAAAAAAAACTTAAAAACAGGCGCAATCGTAACACTCGATTTCTTACGCTTTAAGAAATTAATATAACAATGATTTTACACGTACTTTAAAATATCAAAGCTCAGTACAATTACTACAGATTCACAATAACGAGGTTGGGAGATCGAATGGTCACTTCCGCATTCCTTCCTCGAAAACCACACGTGGTTTATGAAACTCTCAAAAGCAGATGCACGTATATCCCTCACTATAATTGTTACGCTTTAGAAATTAATAGACTGTAATAGTGATTTCACGTGCATTAAATTTGTCAATTAAAAATCGATACATTCGCGTTCTCAAAATTCAATCTAAGCATTAATACAAATAAATGGAACGCACTTCCAACGCAAATTTTTTTACATTACTCAAATTATAACAAAAAACGGAGTTTATTACTGCTTATAGCTATTAGTACAAATTATCCATGTTAGTAATGGGTACAGAAATTCTACTTTTATCAACTTATTAAGCGCCACACCCCTTATAAGCGGGTTGGCTGAGTCAAAGCATAACTACAAGACAAAATGGCGGCGTCCACCGACCTCAATTTCTTTTACTAATTGTCCCATTACTCACTGGATACAGATCACAAGTACTTAGCTTATTTTAAGGAGGTTGTCCTGGAGAGCTTCATGGCAGAAGGCAAGGAAGGAGAGGGTTCTCCTTCTTCTCTTCGCGTAAAATCGTCGAATCGCCGTCCTCTTGGTCGGATCCGGCAACTTATACCTCTTGTAATGGGCATTTTCACTCAATGCTCCGGTCACACTTCGGCTTACTAAGAAATATCTCAGAAATAGTTCCTTCAACGTTTTATAACATTCTCTATTTGACCACTCGTCACTTCTCATCCGCAGACCCAAGTATTTCAGGAAGTCGGTCGCGGGAATTATGGACAGACATTCGCGGTCTTTTATATTTGCGCCGTCGAGGTATAAAAATGAATTCTTGACCCGAGGCGTCTTTACAACCAGGGCACAGGGTGGGGGCTTGGCCGGCTGCGTTCCCGGTGTCACCACGGGGTTCGGAGCGGCAGGCTGTTCGTCGATGTTTGAGGCGTCGGCGTCGGCCAAGTTCCTTCTCGACGGAGCGGCGTCGGCGCGTGCTTGTAGGCGCCGCACTTGCTCCTCCAGTTCGAGAATTCTCCGGTGTTTGGCCTCGTCACTCATTTCTTGAATTGGGAGATGTTGGGTTTCTGCTTTTGCCATTCTTATTTTCTTTTCTTTGCACTGGTTTCTTCTGATATGAGAGTCTCTTTGTATGTATTCCAGGCGTGATGATCCGTACCGCACTGCCACCACTGACGCAGTGGTTTCTTTTCCTCCCAGCGTACGCCACCACTGACGCATGAGTTTTGGACTTCCACTTGAACTCCCACTTTATAAGATGACTGGGTTATCTCGCCGCTTGTCATCACTGACGTAGGGCTTTTCCTCCTACGTTTATAGTTACTTTAATTATTATGGTAGCGTGGTCACAAGTTAATAAGTGCTAGTGCCTGAAGGGTACAAGGTAAGAATGGACAATTAAGGTAACGTGGTCACAAGGCAAGAATGGACAAGCAGTAGTTCCTTTACTTATATTTATTCTAGAGTACAACACAACCGATGACGCCTCAAATGCCCCCACCCTATGACTTTCACAATCTATGATCTATTCGTGCCCCTGGCTATATCTAACTAACTGTCTCTGCCCTGGGTGGCTCTTTAAATACCCCCAGGGGCAGGGCGTGGCTTAACATCCAATTCTCCAATGAAATCAGTCAGATCTAATCCTAGCTAATCAGCGCCAGGTTCAAAGTGGAATCCCACCTACTTCCGGGGAGGGGTTATTGGGCATCTTCTCCTGGGCGTGGACCTGCGTACGAAACACCTGTTTATATGTGTTGCGGTTTAGGAAATGGCTAGCTTCCTGTCCTTTCTCGCCCTTCTCGATGCCAGGCCCATAAGTCTCACGGTTCCGGTCATATATTTCCTTGGCACTTTCTACAAACATTGTAATAAAATATCCGTGCCCTCGACCAACCGTTTCCGCTCAGGAAGTCATACGACACTCATTATGGTGGTGGACACAAGTTGAAACTGGAGAATTAAGTCTGGATGGACATCCTAGCTCCCCGCTGTGGGCTCGAACATCGGTTTGTCACTTTCCAAGTCTAGAACCCTAGCCACTGCGCTACCGCGGCCCCAAGGAACACCCTGAACCACGGTTAGGAGTGTGTATATATTTTTAAAAGATATACAACCAGTACACATCTATATCATACTCATGCACGCGCGCGCGCACACACACACACACACACACACACACACACACACACACACACACACACACACACACACACACACACACAGAATGTCCATAAATTCGACTCTCATAAGCAGTATCGTATGGCGTTCTTAGCCATGATCCTTTTGAAAAGTAAAAGAGGGTAATATTCTTGCTCTTAGCAGGCATAACTCTTATACCAGTTGCCATGTGGTGTAAATGCCCTTACATTTCGTGGTATTGGTATTACTGAGAATCAACACCTTCCCACCCCCCAAAAATATGACTGAAAAATGTACCTTGAATATCAGCTTTCTATTATACCAGTTGGTGTGTGGTGTGAATGATCATACCCTTCACGGTATTAGAGATAGACTCACTATCCCCACCCCCTAAATAATACATAGGAAAATTTACCATTAATACCATCTTTCTCTCAGCACGCATAGCTGTCATACCAGTTGGTGGGTTGTGTGAATGCTCATAAATTTTCGTGGTATTGGTATTAATCAAAATCGTACCTTTCCGCCCCAAAACAATATATAGGGAATATTCCTTTTAATACCATTTTATTATTTTTAATTTAATATAAGATTTGGAGCTATTGGTTGTATGGGATGTTTACAAGAATTTCCTCTCTCTCTCTCTCTCTCTCTCTCTCTCTCTCTCTCTCTCTCTCTCTCTCTCTCTCTCTCTCTCTCTCTCTCTCTCTCTCTCTCTCTCTCTCAGACCTTATATTAATTTCTTTAGAGCTTCGAGATATATAAAAGGGAATTTAATTTAATTCTCTCTTTCGCTCTCTCTCCCACTTTATTGTCTTGGCAGTGTTCTTGGTATATTATTAATATTGCTGTTATTATCATTATTATTATTATTATTATTATTATTATTATTATTATTTATTTTTTTTTTTTATTAAAGTTAAAGTTTGCCGGTGTTTCAGTTCCGATATCCATCTGAGATGCTCCTCAGAACGTCAGCCGAGGCAAGCCCCAACCCCCCCACTGTGGTGCCCATCCACAGCAAGTAACCTTCCCAGTAAACAGCTTAAACTCTCGGTCCTGAGCGGGAACCGATCTGTCGACCTCACGAATGCGAGGCCAGCGCGTTACCACTGTATTATTATTATTATTATTATTATTAGTAGTAGTAGTAGTAGTAGTAGTAGTAGTAGTAGAAGTAGTAGTAGTAGTAGTAGTAGTAGTAGTAGTAGTAGTAGTACTTTTATTAACGTCATTATTATAATGATGATGATGAAGGTTATTATTATTATTATTATTATTATTATTATTATTATTATTATTATTATTATTATTATTATTATTATCTGAAAACCATTAACATATTACACTGTCTTTGCGTATTCATTCACAAAAAGAGTTTTATTGATTAAAAGTTGAGAAAATGAACAGTGGGTTATTGAGGGAGTGAAAAATCATGTGATAATAAACAACAATAACAACAACAACAACAACACGAATTCTGCATCTAAACAATATATTTATGTTGGTAAATTGGCCTATGATGAATGTGGATGTGCTTTGACTCGGCCAGCCCTCTTACAAGGGGATTACGGCCATAGTATATATATATATATTATATATATATATATATATATATATATATATATATATATATATATATATATATATATATACATATATATATATATATATATATATATATATATATATATATATATATATATATATATATATATATATATATATATATATATATATATATATATATATATATATATATATATATGTCTGTGTGTATGTGTGCATGGAAATGAAAACAGAATAAAATATATAGATAATTGGAAAGTGCTAAAAAAAAAAAAAAAAAATTGAAAATAATCTTCATAACATTTGATACTTCACATTTCAATATATATCATGGATATAGGGAAGAGAAACCAAAGTAAAACATATGAATATAAAAGATAATATTAAAGAAAATGAAAAAAAAAGCCCAAAAATACTCTTCATAATATTTATTACTTCGCATTTTGGGAAATGACCTCATGTGTCAGAAGAAGAGAAAGTAATTAAGGAATGTCAGTTACTACCACCAAATTTACTACATTTTTACCCTTCCATAGAGTAACACACGCGCGCGCGCACACACACACACGCACATATGGATAAGGAAATGTTCAGAAATATTTACGTGACTCATATGAACACCCTTCTGAATACACACTTGAATATACATAAAAATGAGTCCGAGATAGTTCAGAGACCTGTTACGAAGATGCTGACATATACATCATCTCAGTGATGAGGAAAGGCTCAGGAAGTTAGACTTACCATCACTCGAAGCCAGAAGAATGAGGGAGGATATCGCAACGGTTTTTAAATTCCATGATGGTTAGTTGAGAGAGGAGAGGGATCAATAATTTGATATTGTTTGCTCTAAAGTTAAAGATTTGAAACCTATTTGCAAGATGCAAGTAAGTACTTTTTTAGTATAAAGATAGTGAACATTCGGAATGCGGCAAGTGAGGAGATAGTAAATGCTAAATGCGATTTTAATTTTAAAAATGGATACGATAAGTGTCAGTGAGTAAAATAATAAAACTGATAATGAGACGGGGAGTTGCGAGGATTAGGCTCTTTTCTGTAAGTGCAAGTAGGTAAATTTACTAAAGTAGTCTCTCTCACACACACACACACACACACACACACACACACACACACACACACACACACACACACACACACACACACACACACACATAATGCTATATCAATCCATAGTTTTAAGGACAGGTATGATAATTATCACTAAGTACAAAATGGAAGCGATCAGGAGACGGGAAGATACGAGCTTTGGGCTCTTTCCCGTAAGCACAATTAGGCAATCACACACACACACACACACACACACACACACACACACACACACACACACACACACACACACACACATATCCTGTGATTTACAAGTAGTCTTGATTGATGTTTACTTCTGTTCCAGAAATTGATGTTACGTAATTGCATCTCTAAACTGTGATGACCTTTGCGTCAATACACTCTGCTATTTGCGTTCAGGGCTTGATGAAGCATTTGTTTTAGAGCACTGGAGAGAGGAATTCCTCATACACTACAAGATGTATCACTTTGAATTATCTGTTTTACATACGGTGCTATGGAGTTGTTTGATCTCCTTAGGCTATGCCTAATTGGAGAAGGAGCAGAGGGAGTAATAGACCAATCAGTGAGATTATGGATGTGGTGAGGGAGGACACTAGGGTGTGTGGTGTGACGGAGGAGGACGCGGAGGTTTATTCCTAATGGGATAAACCGAGAGAAGATATTTTACATGCGTAAGCAGAGGCCGTAATGCCCATGTAAGCCTAAAAGAACTTATGTCCCGAGACCAGATATTTTTGTTGAACTGGATCGAGTATTGGAAATGGTATATCTGTCTCTCAATACCTGAAATCTCTGCCGTTTATTGAAAAAGTTTTGCTCAAAGTAGACTAATACTCAACAAGAAAAGGTTTCTGAAACTTGTATTACCCTCAATATAGGTTATTCATAGAGCAATATCTGCTATTGACATTTCTATTTTATTAATTATTTACTATTGTATGAGTTCTTTTTTTAATTTGCAGTTAGTTCCGGTTTCGGTTTTACGTCACGGCCTTCTTTTACTACCAAGGGCTACGACGTTTGCCTTCTTGCGAAGGACTTGTTTTGGCAGATGTAATCGTTACCCTGAGTGCATGTGCTGAATTTTATTTGCAACGCTAATGCACTGATGCATATGCCAATTTTTAGGTATTTCCCTAAATACTTAAGATAATATTTGACTATGATGATTAATCATTCTTAATTATATGCTAAGGAAAATTATGTTATTTACGAACGGCATTCTTAAGAAAAATCTTAAAATAATTAAGATCAAATAATGAATTTTCTGCTTTCATATCTTAGGGTCTTTCTGAGGGTAATATTTTTTCTTTTTTAATGTGTCACAATTAGTCCCCATTCGAATGGGAGTGGACACAGAATTGAGCTCGGTGATTAGAGCTTTTACCCTTCATAACTCGCGATCGAACCCGGGTTTGTCAAACGTGTCGCGTCCCGAACTCGTTAACATTACCACGCACTCTGAGAATATTTTTATAATGTAATATAACATTAGATTAATTCTTATATTTACAAGCTGTAATCTGAGAAAAGTAAAAAAAAAAAAAAAATAGAAGAGATGAAAATGCATTTTCAATTGTTTTTCTTTCATACCTCAGAATTGCTCAACTTCTATGGTGGTGTCTCGCCCCCTCTCACTTGTAAATTAATCTGATTTGTTGTTGGGATAAAGTTATCTTTTCCCCTTTATATCTTATTCACCCACGAAGTAATCAACTCAATGATATTAATGGATCCGGTTTTACGTCACGAACTCCCTTTTCTACTAAGGGCTAGGACGGTTGCTTTCTTACGAAGGATTTGTTTTGGCAGATGTAATCGTTACCCTGAGTGTATGCCTTTACTAACTTCAGTCCGTGACGGGGCGCGAACCCTCGACCTGACGTCTCAGAGTCGCGAACGCTACCGCTTGAGCCACGGTGACTCTCACGCTCCTCTCACTTGTAAATTAATCTGATTTGTAGCTGGGATAAAGTTATCTTTTTCCCTTTAATTCTTATTCACCCTCGAGGTAATCAACTCAATAATATTACTCTCTTTTTGATAAATAGATCTTCAACTATATTTTATTGTGTGCTAGTTTTGACGTCTCGCAGGAGGTTAATACAAGGAGGGGATTCCTAGTCTCCTCGCCCCGTCCACTTTTAGTAGCCTCTTACGACACGCAGGGAATACGTTGGGGCTATTCTTTGATGCTGTGCCCTCCACCACAGGGCACTTTTGGTATTTTTCCTCTTCTTTTTATGTTATATATATAAATTACTCAGTTTTGACACTTATGGTTGAAGAATATAGGGTTATTTCGTTTCCTGGGGATGTCGCTGGCTTATTCCGTTGTAGATGTTTATGTATTACAATTTAGTACAACTGTAGCAAGGCTTTATGGAGGTGTGAATGAGGAGGACGCAGGGGATAGGGCGGTATGGAAACGATAGATCCGTAGTGGGGACCGCTAATGGGTCAAGCCGAAAGTAAGTAAACAAGACACTGCTGGCGAAACTCTTGGCGTACCATAAGAATATTGTCCATTTAACTTTTTTTCTTTTAAAGATTTTCTACCCACGGATGGGTGAAGCGGGTCATGGAGGACCCATAGGGCGGTCTCCAGCAGGCACAGGCCCCAACCCCCCCCCCCCATTCTCCCCACCTCTTTCTACTAAAGCTCTTATCAGAGTACTTGATTAAATGATGCTAGCTTTTAGAGTTAAAGTCTCGCAGGAGACGGGTGATTAATACATCAAATAACAGACATCTCTTGAAATTTCTTGAATTGTAGCCCCATGTTAAACCAGTACGGGTGACCGAGCCAAAGCACACACATTTATTATCACCAATCATACCTAATCGCTCCTCTTTGCTCTCTTTTCCCCCTCATCATCCTTCTTGGATCTACATGTTAAGTTGGCAAGAATCTACTGCCATGAGACCCGACAGCCGCAGCTGTTATTATGTAGAACGCAAGAAATGTATTTTGGCACTGAGTAGACTTGTTGAGACTCGTATTATCTCGTTGTGATAATATAAAGATTTTATTTATTTATTTATTTTTTTGCTGTGGTGTTAGTATTCCAGACCTCATTTATATTCTGGTTCGGCAAGAGTTCCTGGAAAGGAAAATCAAGGCGAAATATATTTTCATTTTGCTCGTTTCTTACACGCCGTTTGGAATTTATTCTTCATCGGTATAGTTGCGAACCTCTGACGTTAGGCAACATTATCTGACAGGAGATGCTGATATATTTCGCTGTTATATTCTCAGCCTTTTATCATTTTTCTTGGACTGTGTTTGTTGCATAGATAGATAAATAGAAAGATAAGCTAGATATATATATATATATATATATATATATATATATATATATATATATATATATATATATATAGATAGATAGATAGATAGATAGATAGATAGATAGATAGATAGATAGAGAGAGAGAGAGAGAGAGAGAGAGAGAGAGAGAGAGAGAGAGAGAGAGAACTCTACAAGCGTAAATTTGAGAGAAAGATGTTTTAATCATATGAATATCTTGCTTCCTGTGCGAGTTATGATGTCTGTTCCTCCTCTCAAAGAATACTCTTAAGACATTTATAATACTAATACTTAGGTAGTCGCCGTGGCTCAGTCGGTAGCGTCTCCGACTCTGAGGCGTCAGGTCGAGAGTTCGCGCCCCGTCACGGTCTGAGGTTAGCAAAGGCATGCACTCAGCGTAAGGATTACATTTGCCAAAACAAGTCCTTCGCAAGAAGGCAACCGTCCTAGCCCTTGGTTGATAAGGGAGTCCGTGACGTAAAACCGGAACCGGAACCGGATAATACTAATACTTACGATTCAGCATTATATTTTTCATCTTTTTATGCAAGTCTCTGCAGATACTTGCCATGAAAAGTACGTAGTATATATGAGTACAGTAGCTGTCTATCTATCTGTTTGTCTGTCTGTCTGCTGCCTGCCTGCCTGCCTATCTATCTGTCTGTCTGTCTGTCTGTCTGTCTATCTATACACATACACACATTACTAATAGTGAGCAAGCTTCCCACACGCTAGTGACGCTCGGGTCTCTAAATAGCAGGATTGTCAGTGCAACTTTATAGTGTCCTTCTCTGCGGTTGAGGAACAAATAGAAGCTGTTGCTGTCTGGCGTCTCCTAGCCATTAAGCATTCAACAGACTTTGAAGTATATCATTAAAATATTTGGCTTCATTATTGGATTCAGCTGAAAAAAAGTGAATTTTTATTTCATTCAAATATTTAATTTTTATTGCTTCAATAGAATATTTTTTTTTTAAGAAATGATATTTTGAGAATTTCTGGGATTTTTTTGGGATGTTATTTTTGGATCATACATGCAATAGACTTGTAATTACTGAGTGGAAGAGCCAATTAATTGGCTTTCTGCGTCTTTTCAGAACCAAGTTTTCAACTTCTCCTTCACTAATTAATACATTTTTTGCCTTCGTCATTGCGTCGAGATTTTTTTTTTTTTTTTTTTTGAAAGGTTTCAGTGTTGGTCTCGTCTGGGTTTATCTTTTGACATATTTAGTATATTATTTTGCTGGTAAATTCATTAATTAGTTTTGTTTATTATTTTATATTTTATTTGGATTTTTTTTTTGGAGGGGGGGGTCATACTTCAGAAAATCAGACACAATTACCTATAGAAGTGTTTTGGTAAAGGAAAAATTGGAATTCGAAAATAAAGAAATCATTAATTGTGTCATCTATTCAGTAGTCTCCGTGGCAAAATGGTAGCGTCCGCGACTCTGAGGCGGTAGGTCGAAGGTTCATGTCCCGTCACGGACTGAGGTTAGTAAGGGCATACACTCAGGGTAACGATTACATCTGCCAAAACAAGTCCTTCGCAAGAAGGCAACCGTCCTAGCCCTTAGTAGAAAAGGGAGTTCGTGACGTAAAACCGAAACCAAAACCATTAATTGTGTCATTTATTCAGTATTACAAATATTTTCCTAAATCAGAAGCTATCTATATATTAATTCTTCATGAAAAAATGCATAATACTACCACTATTAATTTCTATTACTCTTTAATGATGTAACCTCATAACCTCTTCATCCTTAAGAGAAACTATCAAGAGGTCTTTTTGGGTACAGATTTTAACTTATTCAGAATAAGTAAACTTCATCATAAATAAATATAACATATGAATAAGGGATGACTTTAGAATGATTTTTAATAAGTAATGCGGGCCAAAAGGATGTTAACCGCACCTGCTCAGTGCTGTAAACTGGGAGGGATTAGTGTGGCGGTGATTGCCATGAAGGTAACGGGTGTCGGGCCTCAAGGCAGGAGATTGATGTCCACCTGTGGTCGAGTCTAGCAGTGTGGTGATATGGGGGAGGGGGAAATGTGATGACTCATGATCCCCAATGAGCTCAAACGGGTGATGAGGGTGCATTGGCCTCTTTTTAATGTGTATTTGTGCCTTGACTTGGCCAATTCTTTTAAACGGAGATTGCGACCAGTGCATATGTATATGAAGATTGGGGTATGAATTATGCATTGAATTCAATATGAATAATGCAATTTAAATGTTAGAGGATTTTTTTTTGGTAATAAATGGTGATTTAATCATTAGATTGTCCAGTGATAAAGAGATTTAATTAACTGGATTATGCGGCCTCCTTTTTTATCTATCAGTTAATGACCCTTTTAGCTGGATTTAATAGAATTTCAAGTAGACATTGAACTAAAATGATCTCGTATATTATGTTTATTTGACGAGTTCCTCTACATGCTTGGCTTATGTTAATAATTATGATGATGATAATAATAATAATAATAATAATAATAATAATAATAATAGTATTAAGTCATTTGGTATAATTATAGTTTGCTGTTTTATGTGTCATAATTAATCCCTAATCGAAGTGGGGTGAATACAGACAGGTTGAAGTTACGTAGTGATGGCTAGATACCCTCCCTAACGCCACGTGGTAGGCTCGAACGTTGTTTTCGAATTTTCCGAGTCGAACACGCCAACCACTGCGCTGCCACGATCCCATGACTCCCATAATTCATGTGCTCTAAGCAGTGTAATTCAAGATTGTAATGAAGTAAAATGTACTCAGTATATTCTTGTCACATATGTTTGTGATGTACTTAAGAGATCATTTTATTTTATTTATTTATTTATTTTTTTTAAATTTCAACCAATCTTCAAAAATCGAAGATGGAGACATATTTATTATAGTAGACTCAACTATCTCAAGCTATATTTTTACTTCAGAGCAGTCATGTAGTATAGGTTGGGTTGGCCCATGGCACCAACCGCCCGTTGCCATACTACAGCTGAAGGGTCTTGTGGGCTTAAATACAACTGTCTAGGATAGTTCGATGTTAAGTCTTCCTTCAGTTACGGTTCTATTTCTATGCCTACATCAACAACGAATATTCTTGGATATTCGTTACACATGTCTTAATATCCCTTCACATTTGACAAGTCACAATACTCCCCATCTGTGTGTCTCTATGTTTAATTCGTGGCCAGGCCCGATGAGAGTAGATTTTTTTTTTTGGGGGGGGGCATCCTGGAGTCGCAATCATAAAGAAATATTAACTGTGTTATGCTGGCGTTACACATAGCCAAAACTCCCGACCCGACTCTTAAGACCGCGTTCTGACGGAATCTTCGCTCAATCCTTGGAGATCCGGCAGTTTTTTTAACCGACAGGTGCATTCCTGTGCCTGTCGGAAGTGCGTCATACGTCCGCGTAAGCATTCCTATGGATCGTAATTGCAATCGTACGGAGTAGTTTGGACGCGTAATTTAGCGTATGACTGATCATACGCAAACGTAAGTCTCATCATAGAAAACGGGAAATTTAAATTTTTGACCGTTACGACTGGGCCAACCATGCTCCCGACGCTCCCTACCCATCGTAGGGGAACGTACGCGTTCGTAGGGGGTTGTTCATTTTCATTATTTTATACTGAGAAGATATTAAGTTTAATATTTTACATTTAATAATGTAATAATGTTTCATCTTTGTCATTCACAGAATCCTTCAAATGTAAGTTGTATGTACTGGTAAATGCAAATAAAAAGTAATTTGGTATAGTTATATTTGCCCTTACTTTTCCATTTATATAATTATGTTAGAATTGATCCTAGTGAACAATAAATATATGGAAAATATATATATATATATATATATATATATATATATATATATATATATATATATATATATATATATATATATATATATATATATATATATATATATATATATATATATATATATATATATATATATATATATATATATATATATATATATATATATATATATATATATATATATATATATATATATATATATATATATATATATATATATATATATATATATATATATATATGGGATATTTGTGAAAGTATAACCCTGATTTATATATTTGGCACTTCAGCTACTTATATATATGACGTGGAGGTTTTATTATTATCTCACCGATCGTCACCACTGACGTAGTGGTTTTTATTATCCCATCTAATGACACCACTGCCGTAGGGCTTTTCCTCCTACGTACATTTACTTTAATTATTAGTACCTGACGGGTACAAGGTAGCGTGGTTACAAGGTAAGAATGGACACGCAGTGAATCCTTTGCTTATATTTATTCTAGAGTACAACACAACCGACGCCTCAATGCCCCAATGCCCCCACCCTATGACTATCACAATCTATGATCTATTCGTGCCCCTGGCAAGGTTCTAACTAACTGTCCCTGCCCTGGGTGGCTCTTTAAATACCCCCAGGGGCAGGGCGTGGCTTAACATCCAATTCTCCAATGAAATCAGTCAGATCTAGTCCAGCTAATCAGCGCCGGGTTCAAAGTGGAATCCCGCCTACTTCCGAGGAGGAGTTATTGGGCAGCTCTCCTGGGCGTGTACCTGCGTACGAAACATAAGTTGATGTTTCGTGCGGTTTAGGAAAGGGCTAACTCTCGGCCTTTCCCACCCTCCTCAGGTACTCCATGTCGGATGCCAAGCCTCAGGGGTCCGGTCACATATCTCCTTGACGCCCTCTACAAACACCGGCCGCACCGCAGAAAACAATTGGGGAGAGTATTCTATTTCACCCTAGCCTCACATGTTTCTCTTCACGACTTGTGGTGTTTTCGAGGACCGAGGGTCCCTTATCCTGTAGGCCTCTTGGGGGGGGTGCATGGCGCCAGCGGTTAGTTCCAGGTGCCTAGCCACAACTCTTGGTGGTCCCAAGGGAACACATGGGCGGCACAAAAACTCAATAAAAGTGAGGGCATGTAATAGAATATCCGTGGCCTCGACTAACCGTTACCCCTCAAGAGCTGTTACAAGTTTCAGATTCTGGCTTCAGCATGGCGGGCTGGCTTCAGCATGACAGAAGTCATACGACATCCCTCCCAACCAAAACTGAAATATCTCTTATTTCAGTCGAAGCATGGACTAGTTTTCCGGGAGCTCTTGGACATATCCTAGCTAACATTAGTTTACAATAGAAATGGGGCCGAATTATTTAAGCTATTTTCTAAGAATTCCTATACAAATTACACAAACATAACATATAGAGAGTACCTTTACAGACAACTAGAGCATGCAGGGTCTATGTCCTTGTTGGAAATCTGAAATACAAACATATCCTTATATTTAAACAACATAATTCCAGTGTGAAACTAATATTAAACATTAATTAAGATCAACAAGTCAGTTTAAATCAAAACATTAATTCATCTACTTCTCTCGTTTCTTTAAAAGACAAAATTGAGTTAATTACAGTAGGATTATGACTCATTTAGAACATTAGCAAACAATTAAGTAGAGTATTAGCATGTATAAACAGGTAAAACGCAATAGACTATAACATCAACAGTAATTTCTATAAGAGACCTTACCTTCAGAAATTCTATTCCTATCATTATTAGGGGCATTGATTTGTCTTAAAATTAAGCCTTAAAAACTACTCCTGGAACAAAACATGTTTTACTTTCATATTATATTACTATTCAGAGACCAATGGATAGGACGACTTTTACTTTCTCTGTCTAGGACGACTTTTACTTTCTCTGTCTAGGACGACTTTTACTTTCCTCTGTCTAGGACGACTTTCGTTTTCTCTGTCTAGGACGACTTTTACTTTCTCTGTCTAGGACGACTTTTACTTTCCTCTGTCTAGGACGACTTTTATTTATTTTTTTTTTTCTGTCCCTTGCTCATGAATTCTTGCTAGGTGCGATTCCCCGGTTTCCCACGGGGATTCTTTCGCTTTCACATCCCCCGCCGTCCTCGCTGCAGGCCCAGGTTTGTTGCCATATCTCCGTTACTCGGTTAGGCAAAACAAAAAGGACAAGGACTGGGCCCCATCCCGCGAATCCTTCCAGCCCGGCTTCCTCGTCCCGCCCTCGGCCGATCTTGACTAAGACCACCACGCAGGAGACCTGCAACGTCACAGCGTTTCTCTTCCTTTACGGCCCTCGCACGTACCTTCGAAGTAGATCTCGGGATGAAAGTTTGAACCTATGTCACTACTACAGTTGTAAGAAAGGTTCCCTATGACTTCAGGGTACCAACAATGGCCATACGTTGGTAATCGAGGCTATACTTTGCCTCCCCTGCAACTGCAAGTGATTGCAATCTCTATTCATTGGGCATTAGGGACTTGTCTGACGGACAAAATCTAAAGACTTTTTAGAACTTGCAGGTCGGGGCTGCCTAGGAATAGGGTGGTAATGGAAGGTATGTGTCTACACAACTAGATTATTATTCCAAGATACTTAGGACTTAGCAACTGCTACATAGCATTACTCTACTATAAATGTCAAAAAGAATAATCATTAAATGCTGAGAAAAGCCACTAAAGAAACATTCTTATTAGCGGTGGCTACAGTAACATCAAGTATGAATTCAGATAAAAGATACAAATCATCAAGTTACTGCTGATTTCCTTTCAAAAATAATAATTAGCAACAGGCCATGGAGAGATAGCAACAATATCAGTCAACATCTTAACATTACTAATAATCACGATCTAAAAATAAGAATAATAAACAATAAAAATAAATATACTAAATCAGAAATATCAATATATATACAGTGGAGACTGGCATTCAGAAGTAAGAACAGAGTTCTATACTTATATTTCATAGTGATGCTTATTCTAACACAGTCTCCTTTAATATTCAAATTCCTGCTGTCATAATCAATGTATATATATATAGCATAAGTGGCAACTTGCTGGCTCCACAATTTGTCAATGGGAGTTCTATCTATCCTCTAAACAGTTGCGACATGTGGCAAAAATATTTATGCAAATGGCGGTACTACCGATGTCTTATCAGTATTTATGCAATAACAGCATGCAACAATCTATTGACTGCAATAAAATGTAGGCACAATTATCGCCTAGCTTCGCTGGAAAAAAAACACACAAAAAAAATCAAAGACGGCAACGTTCTGTTAGCAGCAGGAGAGGCCTCTGTCAGTTTCAGAGTCGAGTGAAAGGTAGGAGAGAGAGAGAGAGAGAGAGAGAGAGAGAGAGAGAGAGAGAGAGAGAGAGAGAGAGAGAGAGTGACTGGGCGACCGTGAAATACATTGCGGTTTCCACTCACAAGTCAGCTGAGACTTGCCTTCGTCCTTTTAACTTGTACTGAAAATAAAAAAAGTGTCGCAGAGTATCTCTAATAATAAAATAAATAAACAAATGAACGTGAACAAACGTTAGCAATGACTATCGATAGAGTCTTACGTTTATTGTCAGAGGGCTATTCTTATTTCCTCATTAACAAAACAAAAGCAAAAGAACTTAGTGTACAACTGCAGAACTATCGAAGCATAAATCCATTCCTCTCTGTTTAATCTTGATAAGGACTTTACTGTAACAGCATACACATCCTTGTCTATAATGACAATCTCTCTCTTTTCATACTATAAATCAGAGGGTTAAGTCGAAGCACACACACTGATGAAATTAAAGCAAAAAAACTAAAATCATATGTGACAGTATCCCTACTACTATCAACAAAAGTACAAATATCCTTTTCTTAATAACTTCTTAAAAAGGACTTAAGTGTCATTAATTTTAACTTTAAAACTCAGCAAATAATCTCTAATAATCTCAATTATCTTTAATTAGCCCGATTGTAATCTAAAATTCATGAAAATGCTAGGGATTAACCATGGTTATCTCTAGATAATCTTTTCAGAATCCTCTAAGTAAGATTTTAAAGATTTCTTCAATACAAAAAGAACTATAACAAAAACGGGTATCTAAGAATATAAAAAGTCTATCTCTGTGTATGCAATAATAAAAACAAAAAGTATATTTCATTATCAACAGTAAGGAATGCATTTTGCTTAAACTTCAAAATCTCGTACGGAGTTGTACATAAACAATTCAAACATAAAATATATATCTTCTTTTACTATCTCGAATTTGACTTATATCTGCTCTCTCAAATACGGGATACAGCTGTGTAACATTCTTGTTGTCATTTCGTGTCAGCTCTCACTCTTTCTTTATGACCAAGCCGAAATAATTTTGATAAAACATTATCATGGCTAAAACTCGCAAAGTTTTACTTTATCAAACTAACATATCTCTTCAGACAAATAAGGTATATACTGCAGCTAGCAAAGAAAATAAAGAATCATTCATAGATTCACGTCCTTTATCACGTAACATCTATCTTGGAATCTCTCGGAAATCGAATAATAATCTCAACGGCGGAGTAGGGGACAAAACAAAAATAAAACAAACTCGGCATTTCAACCATATCTGGGCAGGTGGAGAATTACCTTCTCATCCATATCCCTCACTAGATATTGCAACAGCGCATCACCTCCCATAAAGACACTCTGATATGGCATGCAGAAGGACCTGGCGGAGCAGGGGAACGATCCTCGCAGACTCCCCAATCATGCTTCCTAACGGTGCTTTCCGCGATTTCACCCCCTAGAGCAACCCCCCCCCATTATACCCCTATTACACTCATTATACTCATTCGCTCACATGCGCTCACATTCAAACTTGCATTCCCTTTCTGTAAAATTCCCTTTTATTTACAACATGTTGGTTTTCCTTTCCCGGTCTCTCTGAAGAAGAGTAAAGGTGAAATCTCGGCTGAGCCGTGCGGTCACAGACTTCCTCACTAGTCCTAAGTCCCATTCTAACGAACAAACAAACATTCTACTCCCTTGAAGCCACGTTTGGGTGACACTGAAAAACCTTCCCTATTCTAGGACAGCACAAACTACTCTAATTTACTCTTACTTTCACCTGCATAGCGTGAAATTAAAAAAACTCATCTCTAACTAATATCACGAAATTTCTTATTCTTCAAAAAAACATGCCACACACGTATCGTAAGACTAATTCCTTCATCATAATAACACAAAAAGAACGATCTGTTGTTTATGTCCTTCCCTCGCTAAAACATTACTCCCGCGGATAAAAACAAACAAAAAAAGAAAAAAACTTAAAAACAGGCGCAATCGTAACACTCGATTTCTTACGCTTTAAGAAATTAATATAACAATGATTTTACACGTACTTTAAAATATCAAGGATCAGTACAATTACTACAGATTTATAATAACGAGGTTGGGAGATCGAATGGTCACTTCCGCATTCTTTTCTCGAAAACCACACGTGTTCTAAGTAAAACCTTAAAAGCAGATTCAAGTATATTACTCACTGTAATTCTTACACTTAAGAAATTAATATACTGTAACAGTGATTTCACGTGCATTAATTTTTTTTCAATTAAAAATCGATACATTCGCGTTCTTAAAATTCAATCTAGGCATTAATACAAATAAATGGAACACACTTCCAACGCAAATTCTTTATATTACTCAAATTATCACAAAAATGGAGTTTATCACTGCTTATAGCTATTAGTACAAATTATCCATGTTAGTAATGGGTACAGAAATTCTACTTTTATCAACTTATTAAGCGCCACACCCCTTATAAGCGGGTTGGCTGAGTCAAAGCATAACTACAAGATAAAATGGCGGCGTCCACCGACCTCAATTTCTTCTACTAATTGTCCCATTACTCACTGGATACAGATCACAAGTACTTAGCTATTTTAAGGAGGTGGTCCTGAAAAACTTCATGGCAGAAGGCAAGGAAGGAGCGGGTTTTCCTTCTTCTCTTCGAGTAAAATCGTCGAATCGCCGTCTTCTTGGTCGGATCCGGCAACTTATACCTCTTGTAATGGGCATTTTCACTCAATGCTCCGGTCACACTTCGGCTTACTAAGAAATATCTTAGAAATAGTTCCTTCAAAGTTTTATAATATTCTCTATTTGAGCACTCGTCACTTCTCATCCGCAGACCCAAGTATTTCAGGAAGTCGGTCGCGGGAATTATGGACGGACATTCACGGTCTTTTACATTTGCGCCGTCGAGGTATAAAAGTAAATTTTTAACTCGAGGCGTCTTTACAACCAGGGCACAGGGTGGGGGCTGGGCCTGCTGCGTTCCCTGTGTCACCACGGGGTTCGGAGCGGCCGGCTGTTCGTCGATGTTTGAGGCGTCGGTTTCACTGTCGGCGTCGGCCAAGTTCCTTCTCGACGGAGCGGCGTCGGCGCGTGCTTGTAGGCGCCGCACTTGCTCCTCCAGTTCGAGAATTCTCCGGTGTTTGGCCTCGTCACTCATTTCTTGAATTGGGAGATGTTGGATTTCTGCTTTTGCCATTCTTATTTTCTTTTCTTTGCACTGGTTTCTTCTGATATGAGAGTCTCTTTGTATGTATTCCAGGCGTGATGATCGTACCGCACTGCCACCACTGACGTGGAGGTTTTATTATTATCTCACCGAGCGTCACCACTGACGTAGTGGTTTTTATTATCCCATCTAATGACACCACTGCCGTAGGGCTTTTCCTCCTACGTACATTTACTTTAATTATTAGTACCTGACGGGTACAAGGTAGCGTGGTTACAAGGTAAGAATGGACACGCAGTGAATCCTTTACTTATATTTATTCTAGAGTACAACACAACCGACGCCTCAATGCCCCAATGCCCCCACCCTATGACTATCACAATCTATGATCTATTCGTGCCCCTGGCAAGGTTCTAACTAACTGTCCCTGCCCTGGGTGGCTCTTTAAATACCCCCAGGGGCAGGGCGTGGCTTAACATCCAATTCTCCAATGAAATCAGTCAGATCTAGTCCAGCTAATCAGCGCCGGGTTCAAAGTGGAATCCCGCCTACTTCCGAGGAGGAGTTATTGGGCAGCTCTCCTGGGCGTGTACCTGCGTACGAAACATAAGTTGATGTTTCGTGCGGTTTAGGAAAGGGCTAACTCTCGGCCTTTCCCACCCTCCTCAGGTACTCCATGTCGGATGCCAAGCCTCAGGGGTCCGGTCACATATCTCCTTGACGCCCTCTACAAACACCGGCCGCACCGCAGAAAACAATTGGGGAGAGTATTCTATTTCACCCTAGCCTCACATGTTTCTCTTCACGACTTGTGGTGTTTTCGAGGACCGAGGGTCCCTTATCCTGTAGGCCTCTTGGGGGGGGGTGCATGGTGCCAGCGGTTAGTTCCAGGTGCCTAGCCACAACTCTTGGTGGTCCCAAGGGAACACATGGGCGGCACAAAAACTCAATAAAAGTGAGGGCATGTAATAGAATATCCGTGGCCTCGACTAACCGTTACCCCTCAAGAGCTGTTACAAGTTTCAGATTCTGGCTTCAGCATGGCGGGCTGGCTTCAGCATGACAGAAGTCATACGACATATATAAGTAAATATATGTTGGCCATGTATGTTAATATATTTCATATATTTTGTTTGACACATTTATGGATTTGATTAATTCATATTTTGATATGAGGGAAAAAATAAATGTACTAATATCATGGTAAACAATAAGAAATGCGGCAAGTGGAGCAGGAAAACTGAACGCCCAGGACTGGGTTGTCAGAAATGAGACCACGCATGCGCGCGCTGTCTTTTTGTACTGCGCTGCCATATGTATAAGCGAATTTTTAAATTTTTAACGGTTCCAGACCCGGAGGACTGCGTACGCCGGGTAGGATCGATCCTCTGGATCGTACACGGGCGTACACCTTCTCCTACGCCCGCGTACTATCAAGAAGATCTATCTTACCCGTCGTATGCAGTCTTCTACGACTGATTTGGTCTTCCGAATCACGGAGATTATTGGGTGCAGCAGCCAATTATCGTAGGCCCTCCACGACGGTTCAGGACCCCCTCGATTTTTATAAACTACGTAGGACCGTTAGGATTCCGTTGTACGTGGACGAAAAATTCCGCCCGATTATCGTAATGACGTCATTGCTGCCGGGAGGATTCCGTCTTTAGATGGTTGTAAGAGTCGGGTCGGGAATTTTGGCCATGTGTGACGCCAGCATTAAGGAATCAAGAGTTAAAGATACCACTATCTCCGCCTAATTTTTATTTGAAAAAAAAAAATCTCATCATTTTAACAAAAGCTTTAATTTGCATTCAAAATGAAGTCTCCAGTTTTCAGCTTTGTTCACATACCCTTGGATAAAAAACACTGACTAAGACCTTATTTAGAGGTTTATAAAAAAAAGAAAACAATATGAGACGAGAGCACTGTCTAAAGCCTTTTTTTTTTAGTCTCCAAATGTCAGCTATGTTCTTCAGCAAATGGAGAAGACAACCCTGTCTAAGATCTCTCTCACATCTTAATTCATATGACTTGATTGTAACTGACGTTGTCCCTTGACCTCTGCCTGTTCTACTTTGTAGGAAGCGGAACTCTCCATATAATCTAATTCCCTAAAGTGCCAGACCTTTAGCACTACAATATAATCGGTACTGTTTCTCTTAGTCCTAACCACTGAAAGGTTTTTTCCCTTCCTCTGGTTGGCACTATGGAGAGAGAGAGAGAGAGAGAGAGAGAGAGAGAGAGAGAGAGAGAGAGAGAGAGAGAGAGAGAGAGAGAGAGAGAGAGAGAGTCAAAGTCAAAGTCAAAGTCAAAAACTTTATTCCATCAAAAATGGCTATTACATGACTTTGAGAGAGAGAGAGAGAGAGAGAGAGAGAGAGAGAGAGAGAGAGAGAGAGAGAGAGAGAGAGAACCTTTTTTCCTTCCTCTGTGTTGTCACTATGGGAGAGAGAGAGAGAGAGAGAGAGAGAGAGAGAGAGAGAGAGAGAGAGAGAGAGAGAGAGACTTTTTTCCTTCCTCTGTGTTGTCACTATGGGAGAGAGAGAGAGAGAGAGAGAGAGAGAGAGAACACGAACCTGTTTTCCTTCCTCTGTGTTGTCACTATGGGAGAGAGAGAGAGAGAGAGAGAGAGAGAGAGAGAGAGAGAGAGAGAGAGAGAGAGAGAGAGAGAGAGAGAGTAATAACGTCAAGAAAATGAATATTGTGTTAAAAGAAGCATGACTAAGCAGTTATGCTTGTTCGCCTTCTTTTTGTTTTTGTTTTTTTTGTTTTTGTTTCATATTTTCCTTTGTCTTTGAAGAAACAAGCAAAGGCTTCTGAGCCAACGAAAATGAGAAAACTTTCTAGAGCTAGCTTTAATACCTCGGATATAAAAGTCAAAAAGGCTCTTCGAGATAAGATAACCTATTAAAGCTAACTCTCACCGAAAATTAGCCCCAATTTTTATTTATTTTTTTCAATATTTAATTTATAATATTTGGGATTTTGGTTATAATGAAAGAGGAGGCAGCGGTGGGTCAGTGGTTGATTGCGCAAGTCGGCAAGCGACTAACGCGGGTTTGATTCCACCGCTAGGCGTTATGAAGGCCATCCAGCCTTAATCCCGCATCTTCAGGTATATAAAGGAATTATATACCTCTACTATGCTCTTTATAATGGATAGATGTGAATGCATCGATATTATTTATCTGCAGCAGTTCTCTTATTCATATGGGGTCACTTTCCTCACTAGCCTCTAGCAGATTAGTGGGTATTTTTGACTCCTAATTACTTTCCTAACACCAAACCTTACCAATGGCCCGGGCTTGGACCGGCACTATGCTGAGCTGACTTTCCCCATTTCATTCACTCCTCCCCCCAAAGCAAAACTCCCAACCCCCCTAAAAACCTTTCCTCTGGTTTGGTTTCGGTTTTACGTCAGGAACCCCCTTTTCAACTAAGGGCTAGGACGGTTGCCTTCTTGTGAAGGACTTGTTTTGGCAGATGTAATCGTTACCCCGAGTGTATGCCCTTACTAACCTCAGTCCGTGGCGGGGCACGAACCCTCGACCTGCCGCCTCAGAGTGTATATTAGTCTATAATAAAACTCACCTCCCTGCCTTCACGATCTCCCCCTCAAAATAGACTTCGCTCTTGTCAATGTATAATTTTTTAATACCGTTTTTGTGTCTCAATTAGCCCCTATTTGAATGGGGGTGTACACAGACAGATTGAAGCTCTAAGGGGATTAAAACTGGATGTCCTACTTAACGCCTTTGGCTTGATCAAACTTGTCACTTCCCAACTCGCGCGTTCAACCACTGAGATACCGCGACCCGTAAATTTTGCCTAGTAGTTGATTCACACCCAGTAGTCTCCGTGGCAAAATGGTAGCGTCCGCGACTCGACTTTGAAGCGGCAGGTCGAGGGTTCGCGTCCCGTCACGGTCTGAGGTTAGCAAGGGCATGCACTCAGGACAAGGATTACATCTGCCAAAACAAGTCCTTTGCAAGAAGGCAACCGTCCTAGCCCTTGGTAGAAAAGGGAGTCCGTGACGTAAAACCGGAACCCATTAGTATTTAATCTATTGACACAATTCTTTGTGTATTTCTCTTGTTATGAAGACCTCTTGCAAATCTGTATGAATATTAATATATTTATTGTGTGTGTGTGTGTGTGTGCGCGCGCGCATATGTTAGGCAACGAAAATACCAGACTACATGAAACATTCATAAACTGTTGTATATAATTTTTCTACAACTTTTAAGGTCAATATTTGGGAATCGACAAAAGTAGAAATATGAGATTTTTGCTTTTTTCCGCTGAGTATTTTCATGGGTAAGCGTTGCCTTTATTTTGATGCAATATTAAAAAAAAAAAGTTTTATATACTGTCACATATTTTTGACTTAACTAAGAGGAAGGATTTGATATTTGACGAGCCGCCTCTTGAAACCTCTTGATATAAAATATGGAAAAGTTCTCTTGATTCATTACACGCATCATTAAGTTTGAAAGATAAGCTGAGACTGACATTTTATAATTAACATGTCTAGGTTAAGTTGGTATGATTCTCTCTCTCTCTCTCTCTCTCTCTCTCTCTCTCTCTCTCTCTCCCTCTCTCTCTCTCTCTCTCTCTCTCTCTCTCTCTCTCTCTCTCCTCTCTCTCTCTCTCTCTCTCTCTCTCTCTCTCTCTCTCTCTCTCTCTCTCTCTCTCTCTCTCTCAGGGCAAGCACTATTTACAGAATAAATACACTTTCATATTTAAAGTTCTTTGAGGCATGAATCTCTCTCTCTCTCTCTCTCTCTCTCTCTCTCTCTCTCTCTCTCTCTCTCTCTCTCTCTCTCTCTCTCTCTCCTCTCTCTCTCTCTCTCTCTCTCTCTCTTTTGCTGACCATAGCAGTTTGAGGCTAAACAATATGAACAAGTAAATTTTGTTTAAATGGAATAAATTTTGGACCATAAACGATTTGGGCACATGATAAGCCAAGGGACACTGAGATGGTTTTGGCATGTGTTGAGGTGGAATGAGCTATGTGTTGGGAGAAGAATGCTGAGGAAGGATCTGCTGGGCAGGAGAGGAAGGGATAGACAGGTTTATGGGTGTGGTGAGGGAGGACATGAGGGTGTGTGGTGTGACGAAGGAAGACACAGGGGATAGGACGATATGGAGATGATAGATCCGCTGTGTCCAACCCTAATGCGAGGAGCCGAAAGAAGATTTTTTTTTCTTCAAAAACTTTTTTGTTCGACACAGTAAATGAAATTAACAGTTGAAAATCTTTGGGGAATTTCGTAAGGTGAAGCTCAAATGGAATTAGACCTCGTCAGGGTCGGAAACTGAAAATGAAAAAGATTTTTTTATTTTAAATTTATTTTTCCTTTTATTTTTTGTTTTTGCTGGGACGAATGAGAGGGTGTCAGCAGGAGAACAGAACCAACGAAAGATCTGAACTCTGGTAAAGTTAGTCCTTTAATGCACGGGGAGAAGGAATGGAAAAGAGAGAGATAGATAGATAGATAGATAGACAGACAGACAGACAGACAGATAGATAGATAGATAGATAGACAGACAGACGGACGGACGGACGGACGGACGGACGGACGGACGGACGGACGGACACATAGATAGATAGATAGATAGATAGATAGATAGATAGATAGATAGATAGATAGGCAGGCAGGCAGACAGACAGGCAGGCAGGCAGGCAGGCAGGCAGGCAGGCAGGCAGACAGACAGACAGACAGACAGACAGACAGACAGACAGACAGACAGACAGATAGATAGATAGATAGATAGATAGATAGACTGACAGACATACAGATAGATAGATAGATAGATAGAGAGAGAGAGAGAGAGAGAGAGAGAGAGAGAGAGAGAGAGAGAGAGGAGAGAGAGAGAGAGAGAGAGAGAGAGAGAGGAGAGAGAGAGAGAGAGAGTACATGACTTACTAGAACATATAACTGGGTTTATTTGACTTTGAGGCTTGTAATTACCTTCCAATATCAAGTTAAGGAAGAATATCACGGTCTGAGGTTAGCTAGGGCATACACTCAGGGTAACGATTACATCTGCCAAAACAAGTCCTTCGCAAGAAGGCAACCGTCCTAGCCCTTAGTAGAAAAGGGACTCCGTGACGTAAAACCGGAACAGAAAGAATAGTGAGTAAGTGTAAATATATTACTGAGTACATTTTACGTTGCTATTTGTGAAATTGAGGCCCATAATTACCTTTTAATATTAAGTTTGGTTTGGTTAGGTTAGCTAGATTAATCTGAGAACGTCTGGATGGGGTAAAACCCCCTAGTAAGAAAAAGTCAATTTAAAATCTTTCCATGGATTTAAGCACCGATATGTAGTTCTAATAATTTCTATTATGTGATCCGATAGATTTTGATGACTTAAACACCAATATGTAGTTCTTATAATTATTTTTGTGACCCGATAGATTTTGATCGTCATTTTAGATCGGGAAAGGAGGTATATCGCAAAAAAAAAAAAAACGCTTACTCCTTGCAGAAATAAGTATTTAAGTCAATCTTAACACAGAAAATCAAAAGATTAACCCATTTCACTGTCCACGTCAAAAACGGGTTTAAATTTCACAATTACCTGTTTTCATAAATAGACCTTTGGCTTAAATAAGTTCTATTTTTAACGACTTGCAAAGCATTGACGAAACAGCTTTGAATGGAAAGTTTGAAATGCCTTAAAACATATAACCTGGAAATTCCAAACATATTTGTCTCTTCATTAATCGTTTGTGTCTCTGAAAGTATCCTTGCTCTGTCCTTTTGTGAAAGTAGGCAATGAAAAATACTTCAGAATCTAGAATGCTAACTCTCTCTCTCTCTCTCTCTCCTCTCTCTCTCTCTCTCTCTCTCTCTCTCTCTCTCTCTCTCTCTCTCTCTCTCTCTCTCTCTCTCTCTCTCTCTCTCTCTCTCTATGTACCCTAACGCCTATTTCATTGAATATTCCCCTTGTGTAAGAGGGTGTGAAAAGGAAGAGAAAAAAAATTCTTCCCAGACTATTGTTAGCATGCTAAGTGGGAAGCGCTTACAGCCTACACTATGTTGTATATCTCACTCTAGACTAGATAGTTTTAATTAAATTACCTTATTTTGTCAATACCTTTACATGGGGAAATGTGGACGTAGGCACTCCCTCTACGTATATTATTTCTTAGCATGAGTAAAGATTAAATTTACATTTAAGTAGTCATTTAAAGTCTTTGAGGGTACAGCCACACTGAACGCGAGTTGCGTGGAGAGTAGTGAGTAGCCTAGCAAGTCGGCGGCCAGAACTCACTCAGGTAATGCGAGTGGCCGTAATGCGTGATGCCACATCTAGTATGGCCACTTGCATTGGACACTATGCATTCCTTTTTTCCATCAACCCACAAGGCTCCCTTTTACTCATTAAGCAAATCGCGTATAGTGTGACCGTACTAACGGGAGTGAAGATGTATTTTTTTTCAATCTCTAACATTTATTCTGTTATAGGCCTACCCTTTGATATTGCAGCTTTTATTTACTACGTAGGCCGCCCCATACAAGGAGGATTACAGTCCTTGTATAGCGATTGATGTAAAATTACACAGCTATTGAAAGCTACATTGAGTTACAGAGATGGAAGGTATTATTCTGTTCTAGAAAAAAGTCATTTAGAAGTAAATAATTGTAAACGGATTTATATCTCGAAAGAGGAAGAATTCGTGCTTACATGAGAGACTTTGATTTTATAAGGCAAGAGGGATCAAAGGAAGTCATGTAGGCTAATCAAAGGAAGTCATGTAGGCTATGTAGATTAGAACTAGTATTGGAATTGAATTTTGCACACGCTATCATTGATAGAAGTTTGTTGACCCTGATTTGACCTTGAACATATGTGTTATTTAGTTTTCCTGCGATGTTTAGTTCATGACGCAGTATTTTGTGTGTGTGTGTGTGTGTGTGTGTGTGTGTGTGTGTGTGTGTGTGTGTTTAAAAACATTGTGTTTTCTTATATAGCCTTGACATTTTCCTGGAGGAAAATATCACGGCAGAAGAATTTTCTCCACTTATATCGAGTGTGTGCATGCGTGCGTGCGTACGTGTGCGTTCAAAATCTGTGATTACTGTCTACACATCAACTCATCAACTTCTGATTATATAAGGTCTTGAATTCCAGTCAGAGTGTCTTATCAAATTCGTAGATTTGAATATAGATTTTGCATATAGTTTGAATATAATTTTGAATATTGGTTAACATGAGGCATCAGAGATGTCCTACAGCTGCCAAAGTTCAGGTGGAGTATCTCTAGTTGATAACATATAATTATTGATGACTTGGATAGCAGCATCTGTTTAAACTAGAGTTTGAGTTAGTTATGCTATCATTATTTTTTTCTAGTTGGATCTGGTAAAGTTGAGCCACCCCCAGAACCCCATGTAAAGTTAAATAACCCATTAAATTGTGAGGTCAGGTTAGGTGACTTGCCTTGTAAATATGAATGAACCTAGAGCACCCTAGGGTTACTATTCTTTACAAGATCCTTCTAATTATCCTAAGCTACATCCATAATTATTTGTGACTAGCATCAGTGAAATCTAGAGTTCTAGTTGTTTTCTAGTTGCCTATTGCCCAGTAAAAGGAGGGATATATTAACAATGGCTGCAAGAAATTCAAATTCCACTAAATATGAAATACTAGTTAAAAAATATTTGACTAGGTGTGGATTCTCAGTTCAGCCACTTCAGTATAGAGCCATTTCAGTAACAAAAATTTCAGGTTAGGTTAGGTTTAATTCGGTTAACTGTTTTATTGAGTTGAGTCTAAAATGGTAGTGATGGTGGAAAGGTCTTTTTGTATGATATGTTAGTAAGGGCACACACTCAAGGTAACGATTACATCTGCCAAAACAAGTACTTCGCAACAAGGCAACCGTCCTAGCCCTTAGTAGAAAAGGGAGTTTGTGACGTAAAACCGAAACCAATCACAATGAGTCCTGTGAATATGAGTAGACACAGATCTGGTCGTAGCTTTGGGGGATTAAATCTGGATGGCCTTCTTAACGCCTCGCGGTGAGGATCGACTCCGCGTTTTCAAGCTAATAATTTTCCGACATACTTGTTTTTATCACTGTAGTCACCGTGGCTCAAACGGTAGCGTCCGCGACTCTGAGGCGTCAGGTCGAGGGTTGGCGCCCCGTCACGGTCTGAGGTTAGCAAGGGCATGCACTCAGGGTAACTATTACATCTGCCAAAACAAGTCCTTCGCAAGAAGGCAACCGTCCTAGCCCTTGGTTGAAAAGGGAGTCCGTGACGTAAAACCGGAACAAGAACTTGTTTTAATCACTGATCTACCGAGGCCCCGACATTGGCACTGAGTGGAAAAGTGTCTATCACTGAAATTCTTAAATCTTGAAGTGGGGGAGTTAAATCGTAGCTAATACTGACAAAAACATATATTCACATTTATCTTTTGCTCACAACGTTTTGTGTGATTAGCCAATCTAATTTTTGTAAAGAAATTCTTGAAAATAGGTTTGGACACATTAGGAACTGTCGTTAATAAAACGTAAATAATCTGATAATTTGGTGGAAAAGAGGCAAATTGTCTGAAATTTCTAATTTTCCAAGAGATGTGTGTGCTTCTGAGTGTGTGTGTGTGTGTGTGGTGTGTGTGTGTGTGTGTGTGTGTGTGTGTGTGTGTGCGTGCGTTTTATATGTGTGTGAATATATTAAGGCTGCCATTTTTAGCTCCTCTGGAAGACACCACTTGTTAACTTATTTTTTTTATGAGTGTTACACCGGGACAGGCAAAAGCTGCCCCCAGGATTTGACATAAAAACATATAGGACTTATCTAGACATTTCTACCCTCTCTTTATCAATAAGAGGTTCTAACTAAAAGTTATTTTACAAACAAGCTTATTATCCCTTCACATCTGACAAGTCACAATACTCCACATCTCTATTTCTATTTGATTTATGTTTATCCTCGTGCTCAGACCCGATTTTGGCAATTTTCTTTGCCCGTCCTTGGTGTCACATTCCTTCACATCTGACAAGTCACAATACTCCACATCTCAATTTCTGTTTGATTTATGCTACATCTCTATTTCTATTTAATTTATGCATATCTTCGTGCTCAGACCCGATAAGGGTAATTTTATTTGCCCGTCCTTGGTTTCACACTCATAGGAAAAAAAAATGATGAGTCAAACCATTCTTAGCTAGAAGCTAGGCACAGATCCACTAAACCACCGCTGACCGCTCTAAACTATAATACTATAAAGTATGAAGTCAACTGTGATGGACGGATGTGAGGGTAGTTGCCATGTGATTAAGCGGCGGGGGTAAACCAGCTGCGGCTGTCGGACCTAAATGTAGAATAGCTATGCTCGCCTACCTTGTGGATGATGCAAGCAGGTGAAAGGGGGGGGGTAAATGTGGCAGCTCTTTATCCCCAAGGAGCTAAGAGGAGTATTTGGGATATGTGTGGATCGTGGTGAATGCGTGTTTCTTGGTTCGGCCACCCCCTTTACAAGGAGGAATGAGGACATGTATATGTGTATGTATGTATGTATGACGTCTTATATACATCATAACCTACTTGGTAATGGATATTTTTTTTTTTTACTTTTTTTTCAATTCTCTGATATTTTATTTAGGTCAGCCAACTCATCTTAAAACTAATATTACAGTATTTCGTCAGTGAAATGATGGAATGGGGGTCATAAGAAAACGGGTTTCGAAATCCAGGATATTATCTTCCAAATTTGATTTTCCACTAGAAACCTGAGAGCGATCGCTCAAACTTTTTTTTTTGTGGTTTCAGCTTTCTTATATTCCCTCCTGTTCATTATTAATTTATTATATTATATTTCTATTTCTATTGTTCATCTCTGTATTCTGTTTATCATTATAAAATATGTGTTAGTTGTTAAAAACAAGAACCGCGGTAGCGTAGTGGTTAAAATACTTGATTCTCAACTCGGGAGGTACCGGATCCGCGATCGATCCCACCGCTGGATGTTAGGAAGGGCATTCAACCTTAATTCCCCAGCTGCAACCTGTCTGTGTCCACCCCCATAATGAGGATTAATCATCACACAACTTTAAAGAAATTTGTAAAAATTTGAAAATATCAGATGAATGTGTTGACGCCAATCACTAGAAAACTCTAATGCAATATCTAACTCTTTGATCCCATAGAATTTACTTTATGTCGGCTGGTGAGTTCTTTCTAAGTGTGGAAAGAATCCTCTGCCTCCCATAGTTCCGGAATCAGTTCAGGATTTGGATGGCGTTTTTATGAAGTATGTTGCAGTATCTTATTTCTGTGAAGTTGTGCATTTTATTATATATAACCAAAAAGACTTGTACATTATCTAGGAATCTTGCCCCAAAAGACTTGTACATAAGCTAGGAATCTTGCCCCAAAAGACTTGTACACAAGCTAGGAATCTTGCCCCAAAAGACTTGTACACAAGCTAGGAAACTTGCCCCAAAAGACTTGTACACAAACTAGGAATCTTGCCCCAAAAGACTTGTACACAAGCTAGGAATCTTGCCCCAAAAGACTTGTACACAAGCTAGGAATCTTGCCCCAAAAGACTTGTACACAAGCTAGGAATCTTGCCCCTAAAGAATCCTCTTCGCTGTATAGGTCAGGACTAGGCCATGCTATATCTCTAAGTTTAAAATCCCCATGATAAATCTCTCTCTCTCTCTCTCTCTCTCTCTCACACACACACATGCACACACACACACACACACGCACACACACACACACACACATAATCAGAATTACATGTATGATAACTATCATGTTTTATGCACTTGTTTAGTCACTCCTTTGCTTACAATTAAAAAAAAAATACTTTGAAAAGTTGTATTTCAGAGTTCAGTAAATGTTGGCATATTTATTTTGTAATTTAAAAAAATGCAATTTTCCTGTTTTGATCATCAGGGACTTTTGACTGAAGGTTTTCGAAGCTTCATTTTGAGTTTTTCCTTACTGTTAGAGAAATCAATAAAATAAAAATAAAAAATCCACTGTATCGAAAAAAGTAGTTCAGACATTATGTAATAATGTATTCAAATGTCCTGCCATTACTCATGTTTTTTTTTTTTTATCCCAGCAAGAGTGCCACTCCTTAATTTTCAGACTTTACCTTTGATTATAAAATTACTCATAATATCTCATAATGTCTCAGATGTTTTATATTAACAATTTTATGTGTCAAATATAGTTCCAATTCAAATATAGGGAGGCCCCATACATGTTGTATCTTGGGGTATTGTGGCAGGATGCCCTTCCTAACGCCCCACGGCGAGATCAAACCAGCATAAGTAAGGTTTGTCTCTCCCCGACCTGCGCGCTGCCCTTCATCTTGTCTAGCTAATGCAAACTTCAATATATATAATCTGTTCCAAGAGTAATTGTGTGTCAGGAATATCACGTTCCAGACTCGTGCACTCTACCACTAAGCACCGCGGCCCTGTCGT
>JAXCGZ010006654.1:5000-17500 GCA_037179515.1 Halocaridina rubra
CCTCAAAGCAAATATTGTTTTGAGGTGTTTTGATATTCCTCTTACCTTCATTTGTATGCCTCAAAGTAAGGTTCGTTTTGGGGCATGTGTTCATTTTTCTCCTTCCATTGTGTGCCTCAAAGTAAAGGTCTTTTTGGGGGTATGTATATACTTTTCCCCTCATTTGTATTCCTCAAAGTAAATTAAATAAAGGGTCATTTTTGCCCTCGATTGCTTGCTTTGAATTAATTATCATGATTAGGGTTATGTTTATATTCTTATTTTTCCTTGGGTATATTATTACCCTGTTTGGGTATATCAGTATTGCTAAATTGTTTAGATTTGTTTATTATTATTGAATACGAAGAAAATAATTAACGAAAATTCCTATATTTTTTAAATCTTTTCATGATACGAAATCTAGCGGCCTTATGAAAGCTTTGCTCTAAGTGATATATATCTACTTTATTAAAGCTATATACTGCATGAATAAAGCAGTCCACGAAAGCTCCTGTTTTTTTTTCTCAAATGTCTTCGTTTTACGAAAGATACTCGCTTAGTGATTAATCTGTTCGTTCCGAAATATCAGCAATATACAATATCTTTTTTGGTGAACAAAACTTCTGAGATTTACGAAAAACCTTCGCCTTGCTTTTCTAAAGGGGGGTTTACACAGTCAAACGGTTCGTCGAACGCGGTTCGACAGACAAGTGTTTGAAGTGATGTTCGAACGTGTGAACGGGGTATTTGGTTGTCGAACACATTCGACAAGCGTGTTCGACAACCAAATACCTCGTTCACACGTTCGAACATCACTTCAGACACTTGTCTGTCGAACCGCGTTCGACGAACTGTTTGACCGTGTAAACCCCCGTTAAAGCTCCTTTCATTTCAGAACGTTTCCACTTTACGAAAGCTTTCCTCTTTACAAAATAACTTATACGAAAACTCTTCATATTGTGATATGTAACTACTTTATGAAAACTGTTTGTCATACGAAGATTTTGCAGTTTACAAGAAAGCCTTTAGCTCTTCAGTTTAAAAGCTTCATATTCTCATAAATCTCTCCGTTTTACGAATGCTCTCAGCTTTACAAAAGCTTTTCGCCTTATGGAGTTTATCTATTATACAGAAAAAGCTCTCTGTAAGAAAACATTGAGATTTATGAAAGCCCCTCACTTAAAGAAAGTTGATAAATTTAATAAAGCTCTTTGCTTTTACGAAAAGTCATTGCCGAAAGAAAACCTTGGTCGATTTGTGGAAGTCTCTTGACTTGCATAAGCTACTTTTCGTGAGTGAATTGAAGCTACTAAATATCTTTGCTTTACAAAAGCTTTTAGATTTAAAATATGCATTTGCTTTATGTGGCCTCTTTGCCATACGAAAATGTGATTTACAAATTTTCTTAGTATTTAGATATATCTATGATTTATGAAAGCCCCTAGTTTTACAAAATATATGCGATTTCCGAAAGTTCCACGTTTTGCAAAATAGCGTTTGTGATTTACCAAAGCTTCTAATATTTCAGAATATCTGCTCTCTTGTTTCACAAAGCATTTGTACTTTTCAAATTACGAAAGCTCCTCGTTTTACAAATCATCTGCTATTCATGAAAGCTCTACGTTTTACAAAACATCTGTGGTTTACGAAAGCTTCTCGTTTTACAAAGCATCTGTGATTTACGAAAGCTTATCGCATTACAAAATTTCCGTGATTGAGCAAAGCTTCTTGTTCAAAAAACATCTGCTCTTTACGAAAGCTTATCGCATTACAAAATTTCCGTGATTGAGCAAAGCTTCTTGTTCACAAAACATCTGCTCTTTACGGAAGCGTCTCGTTTTATATATATATATATATATATATATATATATATATATATATATATATATATATATATATATATATATATATATATATATATACAAAAAAAAAGCGACTTACGAGAGCGCCTTCTTTTACAAAGCATTTGCTTTTTACGTAAGCTCATCATTTTACTAATATCTACTTTTTACGAAAGCTCCTCGTTTTACAAAACTTCTGCTTTTTACGAAAGCTCCTAATTTTACCAAGCATTTGCTCTCCACGAAAACTCTGTACTTGCTGAACATCCGCGATTTACGAAAGCTTCTCGTTTTACAAAGCATTTGCTCTTGCTAAATCTCCTTGTTTTAGAAAGCATCTCTTTACGAAAGCTCCTCGTTTTACTAAATAGTTGCTCTTCATTAAAGCTTTATACTATATAAAAAAAAAAACTCTCTTAACAAAAGTATATTCTCTGAACATAATTTATCACTTGACAGTAAATTATAGGCTTTTGTCTGGCATTTTTCTTAAAGTTAGGGAATGAACATCATTTTGAATTATTTATTTTATTGTTTGGTAAGTTGTTTCCTTTTTTTCATTCTCTCTTTTAGAATGGGTCATTAGAAGTTATTCCTTTACGAATGTATCCAAAAAATTCAAGATTGACCTCTGACATAATTACCATTTCCTGCTTAATTAAATGCTGCTTTAATGTAACTCCTGTCAAAGCGATTATGATAACATTAAGTATGTAAGGGACGAGGGGCCGCAGGGAAGTGACAAGTCTGAATGATGCAGGTTCATTCCGGGCGCGGGGCGTCAGGGAGGGTATCCAGCCTTAATTCCCTAGCTCTAGGATGCCTGTGTCCTCCTCCAGTCGAATGGGGAGTAACAGTGACACTCAAAGCCTTACTATAAGTAAGGAACTAAATTATAAAGGTTTTCATGTAGTATCATAAGTGCTGCGGGATGGGCGTTTTCCTCCTTTGCGAAGCCCGATTTTATGAAGATACTGTTCTACCATAGATTCATTACATCTAATGACTTACTAAGTGACGCCGATGAGTTAATGCAGACTACGATAGAGGGACGTCATCACCTTCTCCCTGTTATTCTCAAATGGCTCTGGGGAAGAAATACTTTACGAACCATCATTTGCAGTTGAATTATAAGACATTTCCTTTCCATATGATATGGTTACAAGATTTCCATCTATTTTTTTCTCTACATCTGATGGGTTTTCGAATTTTTTTTTTATTAGAGAATCATTTATATAGCGAGAAGAGGCATATTATATATATATATATATATATATATATATATATATATATATATATATATATATATATATATATATATATATATATATATATATATATATAACCAAATAACCACATTGCATATGTGAAAACATGAATCATTTTTTACCCCGACCGGGACTCGAACCTAGGACTTATGATTACTAAGTCAAGGCGCTATCACTACACCACAGAAGGTTAAAAGGAATCCAACCCTATAGCTTATATCTGCTATGCTTAGGAATGAACGCATTCTATCTGAATGCCACTATGTTCATATTACAGATTCCCCAACCTCACTCGTGGCTTCATTTTAGCATTTAATTCAATTCCCAATCTCATTCGGGCCATGAAATAACCAAATAAGCACATTACATATGTGAAAACATGAATCATTTTTTACCCCGACGGGACTCGAACCTAGGACTTATGATTACTAAGTCAAGGCGCTACCACTACACCACAGAAGGTTAAAAGGAATCCAACCTTATAGCTTATATCTGCTATACTTAGGAATGAACGCATTCTATCTGAATGCCACTATGTTTATATTACAGATTCCCCAACCTCACTCTTGGCTTCATTTTAGCATTTAATTCAAATCCCAATCTCATTCGGGCCATGAAATAACCAAATAAGCACATTACATATGTAAAAACATGAATCATTTTTACCCCGACCGGGACTCTAACCTAGGACTTATGATTACTAAGTCAAGGCGCAACACTACACCACAGAAGGTTAAAAGGAATATAACCTTATAGCTTATATATGCTATACTTAGAAATGAACACATTCTATATGAATGCCACTATGTTCTTATTACAGTTTCCCCAACCTCACTCGTGGCTTCATTTTAGCATTTAATTCAATTCCCAATCTCATTCGGGCCATGAAATAACCAAATAAGCACATTACATATGTGAAAACATATATATATATATATATATATATATATATATATATATATATATATATATATATATATATATATATATATATATATATATATATATATATATATATATATATATATATATATATATATATATATATATATATATATATATATATATATATATATATATATGTGTGTAAATATATATATATATATATATATATATATATATATATATATATATATATATATATATATATATATATATATATATATATATATATATATATATATATATGAATCATTTTTTACCCCGACCGGGACTCGAACCTAGGACTTGTGATTACTAAGTCAAGGCGCTACCACTACACCACAGAAGGTTAAAAGGAACCCAACCTTATAGCTTATATCTGCTATACTTCGGAATGAACGCATTCTAACTGAATGCCACTATGTTCATATTACAGATTCCCCAACCTCACTCGTGGCTTCATTTTAGCATTTAATTCAAATCCCAATCTCATTCGGGCCATGAAATTATCAAATAAGCACATTACATATGTGAAAACATGAATCATTTTTTACCCCGACCGGGACTCGAACCTAGGACTTGTGATTACTAAGTCAAGGCGCTACCACTACACCACAGAAGGTTAAAAGGAACCCAACCTTATAGCTTATATCTGCTATACTTCGGAATGAACGCATTCTAACTGAATGCCACTATGTTCATATTACAGATTCCCCAACCTCACTCGTGGCTTCATTTTAGCATTTAATTCAAATCCCAATCTCATTCGGGCCATGAAATTATCAAATAAGCACATTACATATGTGAAAACATGAATCATTTTTTTACCCCGACCGGGACTCGAACCTAGGACTTGTGATTACTAAGTCAAGGCGCTACCACTACACCACAGAAGGTTAAAAGGAACCCAACCTTATAGCTTATATCTGCTATACTTCGGAATGAACGCATTCTAACTGAATGCCACTATGTTCATATTACAGATTCCCCAACCTCACTCGTGGCTTCATTTTAGCATTTAATTCAAATCCCAATCTCATTCGGGCCATGAAATTATCAAATAAGCACATTACATATGTGAAAACATGAATCATTTTTTACCCCGACCGGGACTCGAACCTAGGACTTGTGATTACTAAGTCAAGGCGCTACCACTACACCACAGAAGGTTAAAAGGAACCCAACCTTATAGCTTATATCTGCTATACTAGATTGGGATTTGAATTAAATGCTAAAATGAAGCCACGAGTGAGGTTGGGGAATCTGTAATATGAACATAGTGGCATTCAGTTAGAATGCGTTCATTCCGAAGTATAGCAGATATAAGCTATAAGGTTGGGTTCCTTTTAACCTTCTGTGGTGTAGTGGTAGCGCCTTGACTTAGTAATCACAAGTCCTAGGTTCGAGTCCCGGTCGGGGTAAAAAAATGATTCATGTTTTCACATATGTAATGTGCTTATTTGATAATTTCATGGCCCGAATGAGATTGGGATTTGAATTAAATGCTAAAATGAAGCCACGAGTGAGGTTGGGGAATCTGTAATATGAACATAGTGGCATTCAGTTAGAATGCGTTCATTCCGAAGTATAGCAGATATAAGCTATAAGGTTGGGTTCCTTTTAACCTTCTGTGGTGTAGTGGTAGCGCCTTGACTTAGTAATCACAAGTCCTAGGTTCGAGTCCCGGTCGGGGTAAAAAATGATTCATGTTTTCACATATGTAATGTGCTTATTTGATAATTTCATGGCCCGAATGAGATTGGGATTTGAATTAAATGCTAAAATGAAGCCACGAGTGAGGTTGGGGAATCTGTAATATGAACATAGTGGCATTCAGTTAGAATGCGTTCATTCCGAAGTATAGCAGATATAAGCTATAAGGTTGGGTTCCTTTTAACCTTCTGTGGTGTAGTGGTAGCGCCTTGACTTAGTAATCACAAGTCCTTGGTTCGAGTCCCGGTCGGGGTAAAAAATGATTCATGTTTTCACATATGTAATGTGCTTATTTGATAATTTCATGGCCCGAATGAGATTGGGATTTGAATTAAATGCTAAAATGAAGCCACGAGTGAGGTTGGGGAATCTGTAATATGAACATAGTGGCATTCAGTTAGAATGCGTTCATTCCGAAGTATAGCAGATATAAGCTATAAGGTTGGGTTCCTTTTAACCTTCTGTGGTGTAGTGGTAGCGCCTTGACTTAGTAATCACAAGTCCTAGGTTCGAGTCCCGGTCGGGGTAAAAAAAAATGATTCATGTTTTCACATATGTAATGTGCTTATTTGATAATTTCATGGCCCGAATGAGATTGGGATTTGAATTAAATGCTAAAATGAAGCCACGAGTGAGGTTGGGGAATCTGTAATATGAACATAGTGGCATTCAGTTAGAATGCGTTCATTCCGAAGTATAGCAGATATAAGCTATAAGGTTGGGTTCCTTTTAACCTTCTGTGGTGTAGTGGTAGCGCCTTGACTTAGTAATCACAAGTCCTAGGTTCGAGTCCCGGTCGGGGTAAAAAATGATTCATGTTTTCACATATGTAATGTGCTTATTTGATAATATATATATATATATATATATATATATATATATATATATATATATATATATATATATATATATATATATATATATATATATATATATATATATATATATATATATATATATATATATATATATATATATATATATATATATATATATATATATATATATATATATATATATATATATATATATATATATATATATATATATATATATATATATATATATATATATATATATATATATATATATATATATATATATATATATATATATATATATATATATATATATATATATATAGACACATGATTCCTTTAAAGAATTCTGGGAATCTACATCAAAGGGATAGGAATCGTGCAATTTGCCCTTATAAAACCCGTGCACAGAAGCTGTGAATAGTTTTTGAACTTAATATTCGTTTATCTCTATTAATATAACGATTTTATAAACTGAGAAATGTCATTGGATATTCGGATGGTCATAAAGACAAATGGTTTTATGTCTTTCTTCGTTCATTACCTTTTTTAAAATGTGGGGGAGCGCGGTAGCGCAGTGGTTAGAGCACTTAACTAGGGAAGTGGCAAACCTGAATTTTCACCCACCGCGGGGTGTTAGGAAGGGCATCCATCCCGAATTATCTAGCTCCAACATGTCGGTGTTTGCCCTCATCTGGGTTGCTTCTTCTTATACTTATCTCCTTGATAGGGTTGAATCTAAGGCAGTCAGACTCATTAAAGATCCTTCTCTTCTAATCTGGATTCTCTCTCTCTTCTCCATAAGGAATCATCGCTTTACCTTTTCTATCGCTACTACTTCCATCACTGCTCTGATGAGTTTTCGAGTGTCATTCCTCCCCCACTGCCGAAGCCGCATAACACTTGCCAAGCGACCTTGTCTCACAGGTACTGTGTGGACATTTGTAGCTGGCAGATTGGTCAGTGCAACGCCTGCTTTTTCCCATCTGCCTCCAGACTCTGGAGTTCTCTTCCTCCTTCTGTCTTTCCAAATTCTTTTGACCTATCTTCCTTCAAAAAGTTTTTTAAGTGAGTGGCTTGTGTTCTGCCTGCTACTTCAGTTCCTTTAGCTTGCATTTCGTGTGTACATGGATTCATAGAAGGGCCTTTTGAATCTAGTTTGGTAATATAAGAATTAAAACCTCGACTTTTATACTCTAGATATTTCATGTTTGAAAAAAAAGTAAAGTTTGATATAAATCATTAACTGAATTTCCTAGTTTTTTTTTTATGAGTGTGACACCGGGACAGGCAAAAACTGCCTTAATCAAAAATGACCCGGGCACGAGAAAACACCAAGACGAAGGAAAAGAAAAAGGTTAAGGACAAGGCAGAGGCGAGGTAATATTACACAAAGGAAAACTACATACAGAAAAAAAAACAGTCAAAGAACAGAGGACCTAGAGATATGGAGGATTAGGCCTTGAGATGAAGATAGATCCGATTTTTGAAGGATGATAGGTTATAAGAATTAGAAAAGACGAAAGGAGGAAGAGAGTTCCAGAGTCTGGAGGTTGATGGGAAGACGCAGTCGCTGCACCAACCAAGCCGTGAGCTACAAATCTCCACACAGTGCCTGTGACATGAGGCCGCTAGGCGAGTGTTACGCAGCCTCGGCAGTGGGAGAGGGATACAACTCGCCAACTCATCAGAGCAGCGATGGAAGTAGTAGAGATAGAAAAGCCAAAGGGAAGATACCTTATAGCGAAGAGAGAGAGAATCCAGATTAGAAGTAAGAGAAGGATCATTAATGAGTCTGACTGCCTTAGATTCAACCCTATCAAGGAGATAAGGATGAGAAGAAGTACCCCAGATATTTGAGCAGTATTCTAAGCTGGGACGGATAAGACCTTTTATAGATTTTAAGTAACTGTAAAGAGGAAAAGTATTGACGAAAACGAAACAGAACCCCAAATTCTTTGAATGAAGATTTAGAAATTTGGATTATGTGATTCCTCCAAGACAAGTAGAGGCTATATGGGTTCCCAATATGTTGATAAAATTAGGAGGGTAAATTTCTTTAGTTTCAAAAATAATAGGGCTATCAGGAAGAGAAGGAGATAAAGAGATAGCCAGAAACTGTGTCTTGGAGGCATTGCATTTAACAAAATTTTGAGTGCCCCACTCAGGTACCCTCTGCAAATCGGAGATGAGAGTTGAAGAAAGAGTGATATGAGACTGATTACGAGTAGCAGATGAAGGTTGTGAAGAAAAGGCAGCGGATAAGTGAAGGGAAGAATCATCAGCAAAGGCTTGAAGAAAGGAGGAAGATGGGGATTGCAGAAGATCATTGATAAAGAGAAGGAACAGAGTAGGTGAAAGAACAGAACCCTGTGGAACACCACTGGTAGCAGAGAAAGGGCTAGATGTCGCGCCATCAACAACTACAGATATGAAACGGTCAGAAAGAAAACTGGAAATCAGAGAACAGAAAGTAAGCGACGACTGCCTGGAGATGGTTACTCTGAACATTTTATATTGAATGATAAATTAATGTTATTAGATATTTTGGCTGAAATGTCTAGTTATATGGTACAGACAAAAAACCGAGTCTAAAGACATTTTATTTCAAGTAATTTAAAAAATTTCAAATATATTTGACTGAATTATTTAATTGATACTAGACTGACATATAAATTGTTAAAATATTTATATTTTCATGTTAAGATTATTAGAATATATTTGATTGACCTGCTTAGACCTTAGGTGATATGAGACAGGCTTTAGACTATTTCTCAAAATATAATATATTTAAAGTAAATCTAAATCAGTCCGATATATTGACTGAAATACTCAATTGATATAATATATAGCATAAAAACATTTCTCTACATATATCCTATTTAAATGAAATATTAGATTTTGAAATTTTCTGACTGCCTGCTTGATATGAGACTGAAACAAAGATATTAATCGATATGTATCTTAATTAAATGAAAATTTCAATCTAAAATATGCTTGAATACTGCCTGGTTGAGATGAGACTGGCATTAGAATATTTCTCTTAATGTTTACAACCATTTTGTGTTTTACAAGTAATCCTTATTCATATGGGGTGGACACAGGTTCGAGCTACGTATCCTAAATCCCCACCATTGGCTCCAACCTGCTCTAATCCCTTCTTGACTCAGTTGTTGTACCCATGAGCTACCACGACCCCTTCTCTCTACATGTGTATACTTAAAGTAATTTTAGAACTTTTGTTTATAGTACAATCACTTTTCTTATCGAAATCAAAGCTTGACCAAGAATCGTTTAGATTATTATTTTAACCCTAAAAATACTTTCAGACTGCATCCTGACCTCATATTTATGAAAATTATCTTATCTTATAATAACTCCATAAAGTGAGCTATGCACTACTATGTAGCTCGCATCAGCTGCATATAAATTGATCATTTTGATCATAACATAAATCTTCTAGTCTTCTAAATGTAACCATATTGTTTTACTCCCTTCCTGATGCTGTCTTGCACACTTGTGACCCTTCAGAGTGACAATTTGCTACTCCTCCTCATCTTTCCATGCCATCTCACCCTCCAAGAGAATGCCCAAGAAATATGTCCAGACCTCCCTGCCCTTCAGGCTGGTTCCTGCATTTCCCAAAACCAATTAGAGCCACCTTTCTGGAAACTCCAATGAGATGGAGACCTACTCTTTGTTGCTTTTCCTCTCTTCTCCACACTGCCTTAATTGTCCCCTCTGACTATCTACTTTGCAGCCAGCTCGTTCTCCAAGAGAAGGCCCAAAGAATCTGTACGGGCCTCCCTGCCCTTCAGGCTGGCTCCTGCATATATCTGATGTCAGTAAAAGCCTCCTTACCACAGGCCAATAAGATGGAGACTGACACACTTGTATTCAAGGCCGAGAGGCAAGTGAACGGACAGTCTCCTGCTTGACCAGATGGTCAACCAAGGCATGCACCCTTGCCATCTCTAAGGGCCCAGCAATGTCTCCCTGCTTGTCAGGCTGGCTCCTGCACCTTCTGACGCCAGTTAAAGCTAACTTTATGGACACCAACAAGATGGAGATGGATCCACTCCTCTCCAACGCCAAGCCCTACCACATATGTAGACAACCTCCTACCAAACTGGACCCAATGAAGGTCTTGGCAATGTTTCCGTGCCTGTCATTTTTGCTCCCATTTTCCCGATACCAGTTGGAGATGCCATTTCAGGTGCTCCCTTCAATGTCAACTCCTTACTACATGCAAAGATGGTCTCCTGCTGGTTCTGGTGGCTTCCACCCTTTTTCCCTCAGCTGCAAACCACAGTAGCACTGGATTCTGCATCAGGGACAACATCTCCAGGCCACAATTCCTCGCCAACGTAAAAATGCCCCACTTTCACTCTCTATGAATGGAAATGACATGGCTTTTGGGCAGACCTCCTCACAAACCGCCTCGCTGGACATCGCCAACAACCCTTGGTTAACACCAAAGTAATTCACCACCACGCACAAACGCATTTCTCTTGTCCACTAAACCAACTCACCAACCGAAGTACAAATCAACTTGGGCATAAATGCTAAAGTTTCACCACAAGCCCTGCCATGCAAGTTCACATGGATCACTCACGAATTGCATAGTTTATTCTTTTTTTCACATTTTGTATTTTATATACTACATTGTATACTTAATATCTAGTGTAAACTCAGGTGTTCTTTTTTATCCCAGGGAGGCAGTTTCCTGTACCGTCGCCTTTCTTATTGAAGTCATGGCATGGCCAGGAATCGTTTTTATTCTTATCTTTATAACCCAAAAAATAACCCTCAGGCTGTATCTTGACTTTATTTTTATAAATATGATATTATCTTTTTAATAACTTAATTGAGTGAGCTATGCACTACTATGTAGCCCACATCAACTCTATAACTTGACCATATTGATCAATAAAGCAATTCTTCTACAAGTCTGCAAAATGTAACCACTCCGTTTAACTCTGGTTCTGCCGCTGCCTCACAAAATACCCGTATATTAGATTTCCTTGCTTGGAGGTATATATGACTAACACAATTTTTACTTAAATTAAAATGTCACGAGATCTCATTTAAGAAGGAAATTAAACCGAGATTCTGCACATACACTTGCCCCATACCCTCAGCAACAAGTCACGTGAACGTGACGTATAAAGAAAAATAAAGAAAGAAAAATGGGTATAAAGTTAAGGTTTATAAAAGTGGAAATGATGAAGAAACATAAGAGGAAACAATAGACCCCCCTTGGGTACAGCTAATGAATTTTGTGAGCTTTTGTAGGTCAAAAGAAAATTGTAAATGTTGAGAAAGAGGTTTTGGCGTTTTTTTGTTTTTTTTCCTTCATTATATTTTCATTTTCTTCTGCCATGTAAAAGTGACCCAACGTCATCTAATATGTACCTTTTATGCAAATATGAAGAAATTATTGCATTGTCTGTGTGTGAGTTTTAAAGTTGATATTTTTTACTTTAGCTGGAAAGTTTTCTCATTTTCTTGTTTAAAAGACACCAACTTTAGTGAGGTGAATAAGTAAAACAGTATGTACATAATATTAATAATTTATTAAATTTGTTGGAATATTTTATTGTCATTTTTAGTGACGTGCGTGATAATCAGATAAATAATTAAATAAGGAGGGAAACGTAGATAAAGATTAATATTTTACTGTTGTAAAAAGAAGATTAATTTTTCTGTCATACAATACGTACCTTTTATGCAAATATAAGGAAATATTGTTGTGTGTATGTGAAATTTAAAGTTCGATATTTTTACAAAATTTTGCTAGATTTTTATTTTTTATTTTCGCATTAGATTGAATTCATCTCATTTATTTTATAAGGGGAGGTGAACAGATGTATAAATAAAAAGGTACAGAGATAAAAATGAGAAGTTCAATAATTTGGCAATACTTTTATTTTTTTTTATTTTTAAGTTACTTCGTTATA
>JAXCGZ010006654.1:22500-31498 GCA_037179515.1 Halocaridina rubra
CAGTTTCGTGGCATGTCTTTGAACTTTTTCAAGCTTAGCTATGTGCTTTTTCAAGTGCGGATTCCAAAAGGGGGCTGCATATTCCAGTTTTGGCCTCACATAGGTTACATAAATATTTCTGAACATTTCCTTGTCCATGTGCCTGAAGGCTACCCTTACATTTGATAAGAATGCATATGCTGCCCTTACTACGCCATTTATATGTATTTCTGGAGACAAATCTGCCAGTATGTTTACTCCTAGATCTCTCTCATTTTCTGTCTCTTGAAGCTGTACTCCAGCCACCGAGTAGTCAAGCTTGGGCCTTCTTGCACTTGTACCCATTTTCATTACCTTACATTTTGAGGTATTGAATTTCATTAGCCACTTTTCTGACCACTCATGCAGATTATTTAGATCCTCCTGAAGTTCTCTACCATTGTTCTCGTTTTTTACTTTCTTCACAATCTTTGCATCATCTGCAAACATATTCATGAATGAATTTACAGACTCTGGTAGGTCATTTACATATACAAGGAACAAAAGTGGCCCCAAAACTGAACCCTGTGGAACTCCACTACTAACTCTTCTCCATTCAGACACTGAGTGTCTTACTCTAACCCTCTGTTCCCTTCCTTCTAAGTAAGTTTTTATCCATTCCAAAACATTTCCACCTATTCTAGCCATTGAGTGCAGCTTCCTAATAAGTCTCCCATGTGGAACAGTGTCAAACGCTTTCTGGAAGTCTAGGAATATGCAATCTGCCCAGCCCTCTCTTTCCTGTAAGATTTGGCTTACCTCATCATAAAATTCTAATAAGTTTGTTACTGTTGATCTACCTTCTCTGAAGCCATGTTGCCTCACTGACAAAAAGTTGAAGGATTCCAAGTGAAGAGAGATATGTTTCCTTAGTAGTTTCTCCATAAGTTTGCAAACTATGCTGGTCAAGGAAACTGGTCTATAGTTCAGAGCCGTATCCCTCCTTCCCTTTTTGAAGATAGGTATCACATTTGCTTGTTTCCAGCATCTTGGAATCTCCCCCGACTCCAGTGACTCCTTAAATATGATACTTAGTGCCACTGATATTGTGTTTGCGCATTTTTTAAGCACATGAGGGGATATGTCATCAGGACCTGTAGCTTTATGAACATCTAAATCCATCAGCGCTTTGCATACCTCTGTGGCTGTAAGGTTGATGTTCTCTAATACCGGCCCTTGAGCTTCTATCACTGCAATCTGAGGGGGTGGGGTATTTTCTACTGTAAATACTGACTGAAACTCCTTGTTCAATTCTTTGCAGATCTCTTCGTCCGTCTCAGTGATGCTTCCATCCGCTCTCTTTAGCCTTAAAACCTGTTCTTTTACCTTCAATTTTCCTCTGATAAAGCTGTGGAAAAGCTTGGGATTTTCTTTAGCCTTCCTGGTGATGTCCCTCTCATAGTCTCTCTCTGCCTCTCTCCTTTTACTTAGGTAGTCATTTCTTGCTCTTTTGTAGGTTTGCCAGGCATTTATGTTTTTTCTCCTCCTATACCTTTTCCAGCATTTGTCTCTCCACTCCTTAGCTCTTTTACACCCATTATCGAACCATTTCTCTCTGGCATGAATTACACCTACTTTGGTGACAGGTATGCAGCAATCTACTATCTTCCCATATTTCTCACAAAAGATGTCATACATTTCTTGTACAGATTTGTTGTAAAATAAGGTTCTCCAGTCAATAACTGCAAAAAGCTCATTCATTTTGATGTAATCTCCTTTCGGATAGTTCCTCCTCATGTCCTCAGTGCCTCTACTCTCAGGAAGAATATCTTCAATGATATACTCCATCAACAACACACAGTGGTCACTCTTTCCAATTGGTGGTTCATACTCAATATTTTCAATATCCAACACATTATCTGTGAACACTAGATCAAGTAGTGATGGCTCATCCCCACCCCTGGCTCTTGTTGGTTCCATTACATGTTGGTGTAGGAAATTCCCTTGTACGCAATCTAGGAATCTTGCCCCGAATGAGTCCTCACCACTGTGTGGGTCAAGATTTATCCAATCTATCTCTTTATGATTAAAGTCTCCCATAATCCAAATCCTATATTTTTTCTCCCGTGCCATGTTAACAACTGAGTTTATGACTTCAATAGTACCTATATGACTTTCCTCATAAATTTCAAGCCTATTTTGGTTCCTTGGTGGGTTGTATACAACAGTTATTATAATGCTCTCTGACCCAGTATTTATGCGAGCAACAAGAAATTCCCTGAACTCACTTCCTATAGCCAAGTTTATTTCTTCAACTTGAAACCTCTCACTTATGAGCAGTGCTATCCCCCCACCAGTCCTCTCAGATCTTTCAACCCTTAGTATTCTGAAGCCCTTAGGAAAAACTGTGACACTGTTTATGTCCTCACTCAACTTAGTCTCTGTAATTGCTACTATATCTGCCTTACTGTTGTGAATCCTATCTTTTAATTCTACTGCCTTACCAGCTAATCCATCAGCATTTGTGTATAACAATCTTAATGAGGCCCCATCCCCTGATCTTCTGTCATTATCTTCTTTATCTCCCCTTTGTCTGGAAGTATTCTGTAACGAAAATCTTTCTTCTCTTCTTCATTTCTCTCATCATTTAACCTTCTTGCCTCTTGCAACAAGTTTTTGATCTTTCCCATCTCTTCCTGTGTTCTGTATCGTCTAATGAACACTTCTTTGCATTCTTGAAGGTCTTTTAGACTTTTTTTTCTCAACAATATTTCCCTACATGTTTCCCCTCTCTCAAAGGTTACTTTTGTTGGTCTCGGCTTTTCTCCCCTCGAATATTTACCTAGTTGGTGTATGTTTACAATATCCTCAGGACCACATACTACTCCAAGCTTTCTTATCAGGTCTACAACCCTAGCTTTATTTTCTTCAAGTCTCCCCTGCCATGTTGGCTCCCGGGATTCACCTATGCCTGAGATTACCACTGTCTTCTCCTTATCAAGTGCCTGTCTGATGAGTGGGTTTGCCCTTTCCATCACAACGTCTTTCATTTTTTCGATTACTGTCTCTTTATAGTCAACTGTTTGTATGTTTTCCAGTTGTGTGTGTGTGTGTGTGTGTGTGTGTGTGTGTGTGTGTGTGTGTGTGTGGTGTGTGTGTGTGTGGTGGTATTATTCTCCTTGGCATTAATCAGAGGAACAGTACTCAGGTGTCCCATGTGTTGAGTGATAGGCAGATTAATAGATAGGCTTCATGATGATTATTCCAGCCACTGGGAGGTGCAAGCCAGCTCAGCTTAATACTGTTCCCGAGCCCGGAGCAATGAAGAGGATTGATGACCAAAGAGGCATTCTGCTGCAAAATTTTCCTTGAAACTGACACTAGTCTCCAAGAGTCTAGTTAGATACATTAACGCTATATGAATATTGGAAAAGCTGCTGATGAAGAAGACGATAGGCTTCACGTTGATTGGAAAAGTGGTGCACACGTAGAAAAGGAAGAGTGGTGCTTTGGAGAACATGGAGGAAAGAATTCCGAAGACCGAAAAAAATGTGTGTAAGATCAAACATAGTCAGAGGGTAAGGGATTACCACCTAGATGCCCTCCTTTAGAATCACTCCTCTTTTATCTCAAGAGGACCTAGGGAACCTCAAACTAAACTTCCTGAGATATGGTTCTTTGTCCGTCAGTGCTCGGAACCGAAAAAGGATTGAGGGCAATTTGCAACAAAATTCTAGAAAGCTTCTTCCTTTTCCATCAGTGGCACGTACCAAAATCAAGACTTAGAGAACCCCAGAGCATAGCTCTAGAAAACTCACTCTTTGTCCATCGTTGCCAGGGATCGAATCAGGTCTAAGGGAAATCATAGAAAGTATTAAGGGAGTTTACACGATCAAACGGTTCATCGAACGCGGTTCGACAGACAAGTGTTTGAAGTGATGTTCGAACGTGTGAACGGGGTATTTGGTTGTCGAACACGGACACGTGTCCGTGTTCGACAACCAAATACCCCGTCCGTGTTCGACAACCAAATACCCCGTTCACACGTTCGAACATCACTTCAAACACTTGTCTGTCGAACCGCGTTCGACGAACCGTTTGACCGTGTAAACCCCCCTTTTGAGACCTCTTTCCTTGTCTGCCAGTACCAAGCACCAAACCAAGACTTAGAGGACCTTAGAAAAAATTTCTAGGGACCCCACTGAAGCCTACCAGGTAACTGCTATTCTGAGAATGAACACATTCTACTGATTGGCTGCGTTCATTTTACTTTCTCTTCCCAACATGACTCGTTATTTATTTTCGCATTTATTTCATATATCTGTCCGTCAGGACAGGAACAAAACCAAGACTGAGAGCCTTGGAGAAAAGTTGTGCAGAACTAATTTCTTTTCCGTCTCCAAGCAAGACCCAGGAAACCTCAGAGCAAAGTTCTAGTGAATACTCCCCTAGGAAGCTAATATCATTTCCTTCTCATTGCCACAAAGTTATAGCCAAGAACTGAATTACGAACAATCCAAGTGTGAATACTGTGTATGAAAGCCAGACATTGACCCTCTGAGCTACGAAAGGTGGTGTATTTAGGTATGGATATTTTTCTTATTTAGGTCTTCAACTTCTGCTGTAAATTCTGCTTGTTTAACAGCAGGAACAGCTGTTGTCGTAATTTGGAAACAGTCCTCTATTGGAAACTGCTGACTTCTGGGTTTCATTTCATGCTACAATGGCCCCCTTTGCATTTCAATATTGCATGGATTTGCTTGCAGGAACAAATACGCAGATGGAGGGGGGGGGGAAACTCTATGACAGAAGGAAGATGGGGGTTGGAGAAAGATTATAATAATGTAATGGAGATTTTATCTAAATTCTACTTTTCTAATTCTTAAGTTATTATTATTAGTATTATTATTATTATTATTATTATTATTATTATTATTATTATTATTATTATTATTATAATAGGGCACAATATCAAAGAATAGCCTCACCGTATTCCCTGCGTGTCGTAAAAGGCGACTAAAAGTGGACGGGGCGGGGGGACTAGGAATCCCCCCCCTTGTATCAACCTCCTGCGAGACGTCAAAGAAGAAGGGGAGTAGAGGGGAGAATAACTTCTCCCCAAACTTTCCTTTCTTGATGTCGGCTACCCCCCAATTTAAGGGGGAAACAGCCAAGGTATATGTATGTATGTATGTAATAATAATAATAATAATAATAATAATAATAATAATAATAATAAGAAGAAGAAGAAGAAGAAGAAGAAGAAGAAGAATGTCTTCAGCATACACATTTATTACTTATTTCGGATGCAATCATTAATATGCATATGGTAGATCATAACCATTTTCAAAACATTTCTGGAACCCTCTTGAAAAACACGAGGTAATGTTTATCCCGACCTAAGTAACATACTTTTAAAAACACTTAAATCATGCAATACTACTTATAAAAACACTTCAATCATGCAATACTACTTATGAAAACACTTAAATCATGTACGAATACTTCTAAAGAAACATTTTATTCGTGATATTACGCCAGGAATGGTGTTCTTGTGCGCTTAAGAGTGGATATTAAGTAGTCATTTGTTGGTCCCTATACGTGTTCAAGGCGTGTTTGAGCCTTGTTTGGGTACATATTTAAGAGGGTAATTATAAGTGCGCCTGCTTGTAAGTGTTTGTATGTGCAATTGCATGCATGTGTTTTTTTTTTTTTATGCATTCTTTTTCTCCTCATCTTCTTCCCTCCTTTTCTATTTTTTTTCTCTTACAATGCATGATGCATTTTAGTGTCTGGATGTGTAAATGCACGCATACTTCTTCTTCTTCTTCTTCTTCTTCTTCTTCTTCTTCTTCTTCTTCTTCTTCTTCTTCTTCTGCTTCTGCTTCTTCTTCTTCTCTTCTTCTTCTTCTTCTTCTTCTTCTTCTTCTTCTTCTTCTTCTTCTTCTTCTTCTTTTTCTTCTTCTCCTTCTTCTTCTTCTTCTTTTCATTTCATCCTGTTGCCTTGTCTTTGTGTTTTGTGTGTGGTCTCAAGACAAAGCCAGTAGCCATATCCTGCATACGGAATAGGTTACTCCCCCATCTCCTCCTTTCCCCATCTCCCACCTCCCACCTCAGAAGGGGCGAATGGAGAAGGGGGATTCTTCCAAGATTTGGAAGAGGGGGAGGAAAAAGGGGGCTTATATGAACATACCATGACTCTTCTGTTATTATTAATGTGGTGTCATGACTCCATACGCTCTCTCTCTCTCTCTCTCTCTCTCTCTCTCTCTCTCTCTCTCTCTCTCTCTCTCCTCTCTCTCTCTCTCTCTCTCTCTCTCTCTCTCTCTCTCTCTCTTTTGAACATACCATGACTCTTTGGTTATTATTAATGTGGTTTCATGACTGCATTCTCTCTCTCTCTCTCTCTCTCTCTCTCTCTCTCTCTCTCTCTCTCTCTCTCTCTCTCTCTCTCTCTCTCTCTCTCTCTCTCTCTCTCTCTCACACACACACACAAACACACACACACACACACACACGTTCAGTGACACACGGAATTGCTCCTCTTAAATTTTAAACTGTTTCGAGTGACTAAAGTGCTTAGTGGAAAACTTTACCATAATTTCCAAAAATCTGAAATCCTGCAGAGTATTGTGAGTACAAAAACTAATATTTGTTGTAAGACGAGACTGTTCATATTAAAGGAAAAAAATTGAGAACTTTTTCGTGAGGAAGAGAGAGAAGCTGCCGTCCAGTTTCTGCCTTGAGGGAAATCTAGAAGAGTTGCCAGACGTGGAGCCTCACACCACATTACCTAATTTTTTGTGTAAACTGGGGAAAGCTCTTAAGCCGTTTTACCTGATCCTGTGGTTCTATATATTGTTAAAAACAGTATCCTTCCCATTTATATTAACTAGTTAGTTAGTTTGATACACGAAAAAATTGAATAATAAAAGAAAAAAAAAATTACCAAATACCCACCTGTCAACAGTACTGAGTTAAGTTGCCAAGTAGTACAGCAGTCCTATTTTCTTCATTTTTTTTGCTTTTCTTTTAGCTTTCTCGTTTGCTATTTTGTTATTTTGTATATATATTGAGTTAAATGTAAAGTCTAAATCCCGTGATAACATATCTTGGTTAGCAAGTCAGTTTATCAGTTAGGAAGAATATATAACAGAAACAGGTGGGTGCCACCTCGAACACAAATTCGAATTTTCCTTCAGGTTTGACTTTTGTTTTTCTTTTTCTTTTTATACTTAAATTACCATGGTCAAGTTTTTAAGTTAAGATGTGTGTTACCAGAAAGGAGACAAACTGAGTCACTAAATAGCACTTATATGGAGATATAAAAATTCTGTGTGAAGGTAAATTAGAAGTTTTTCTCTTTTCTTTTTTTTTTCCTCTTTCTCGTCTTCTTTCTATATTCTGTGAGAGGGAGAACATAAAAATGAAGCCATCTCTGTCCCAAACCTCTCCCACCCATGGGTCGGGAGAAGGGGTAGTCATCAGAGGACTTAAACAGAGAATCAAGAAGTTAGAGGAAATGGTTACAAGCCTTGATGATAAAATTCGGAATATGGATGGAGAAATGAAAGAGAATGAAACACTCAGAGAACAAATAAGATCTTTGGAGGAAGCAAATAAAGCACAAGGGCAGGAGAGAAAGGAACTAGAAAAAAGAATAAAGAAGCTGGAAGGGGAAAAGAGTCAACTAGAATCTAGAATTTCTAATCAAGAAGATAAAAACAAACAGCTAAATGACAACCTAAAGGAATTAGATGTTAGTTCACTGCTATCTTCTGAGAGAGACGAGATTGCTGCTTGGAATGCTCAGATTAAGGAAAACATTGAACAGTTCAGAAAAGAGTTCCAGGAGCTGAATATGGAAAATGATGCCATGAAAACGTCCTTTGCTGATGCACTAAAGGGGAATGTGGCAGTAAAAGAGGCTGTAAAGGTGGTGGCACTGGAAAACATACAAACAGTTGACTATAAAGAGACAGTAATCGAAAAAATGAAAGACGTTGTGATGGAAAGGGCAAACCCACTCATCAGACAGGCACTTGATAAGGAGAAGACAGTGGTAATCTCAGGCATAAGTGAATCCCAGGAGCCAACATGGCAGGGGAGACTTGAAGAAAATAAAGCTAACGTTGTAGACCTGATAAGAAAGCTTGGAGTAGTATGTGGTCCTGAGGATATTGTAAACATACACCAACTAGGTAAATATTCGAGGGAAGGAAAGCCGAGACCAACAAAAGTAACCTTTGAGAGAGGGGAGACATGTAGGGAAATATTGTTGAGAAAAAAAAGTCTAAAAGACCTTCAAGAATGCAAAGAAGTGTTCATTAGACGATACAGAACACAGGAAGAGATGGGAAAGATCAAAAACTTGTTGCAAGAGGCAAGAAGGTTAAATGATGAAAGAAATGAAGAAGAGAAGAAAAATTTTCGTTACGGAATACTTCCAGACAAAGGGGAGATAAAGAAGATAATGACAGAAGATCAGGGGATGGGGCCTCATTAAGATTGTTATACACAAATGCTGATGGATTAGCTGGTAAGGCAGTAGAATTAAAAGATAGGATTCACAACAGTAAGGCAGATATAGTAGCAATTACAGAGACTAAGTTGAGTGAGGACATAAACAGTGTCACAGTTTTTCCTAAGGGCTTCAGAATACTAAGGGTCGAAAGATCTGAGAGGACTGGTGGAGGGATAGCACTGCTCATAAGTGAGAGGATTCAAGTTGAAGAGATAAACTTGGCTATAGAAAGTGAGTTCAGGGAATTTCTTGTTGCTCGCATAAATACTGGGTCAGAGAGCATTATAATAACTGTTGTATACAACCCACCAAGGAACCAAAATAGGCTTGAAATTTATGAGGAAAGTCATATAGGTACGATTGAAGTCATAAACTCAGTTGTTAACATGGCGCGGGAGAAAAAATGTAGGATTTTGATTATGGGAGACTTTAATCATAAAGAGATAGATTGGATAAATCTTGACCCACACAGTGGTGAGGACTCCTTTGGGGCAAGATTCCTAGATTGCGTACAAG
>JAXCGZ010006655.1:0-5000 GCA_037179515.1 Halocaridina rubra
CTGAAACCGTGTTGACTTTTTGCAATAAGTTTATTTTTTTTCAAGAAACTCACTTAACTGATTTGCAACAATCTTTTCAAGTATCTTTGATAAAATTGGTAGTAAAGAGATTGGTCTATAGTTAGAGACGTCGTCAGGATTTCCATTTTCAAAACCAGGAATTACATGGGGATTTTTCCATAAATCTGGGTAAATATTGGTAACTATGGAAGTATTGATTATTACCGTCAGATAATATGCTATTACAAATAATGAATCTCTAATAAAACGAAAACAAATTCCATCTGATCCATATGCATTAGAGTCTTTCATATTTTTTATTACTAAGATTACTGTATTACAATCTACTGTAGTAGGGTTAAAGACATCATTACTTCTATTGAATGCACTATGTTCTTGAAGATTAACATTATTATTATTATTACTACCATCATCACTATTATCATTACCATTACTACCACCATCATTATTATTTACACCATTATCAACATTTCTATTATTATTACTACTACCATCATCATTATTATTACCACCATTACTATTATTGATTTCATTTAATATTTCTTTTTTTGTTTTTTCAAAGGTTTTTTTCCCCACTTCAGCGAAAAAATTATTGAACTCTTCTGCTTTAGCACTTACATCTACCTCATCGGGTATAATTGATATGTTACTACTTTTATTACAGTTATTGGAGAGCATGGTTTTAGCAATTTTCCATGTATCAGAGATATTGCCTTTAGCGTTTTGAAATTCATTTTTGTAATACTGTTTCTTACTGTTACTTAATAATGATTTTACTTGTTTCTTATGCTCTGTAAAGTTTTCTCTTAAAGGGATATTATCTCTTTGTAGTTTTACTTCATTTTGTAGTTTGTCTCTTTCTTTCATAATGTTTTTTATGTCATCTGTTATCCAAGGAGCGGGGGGACGAAATATTTCTCTTGTCACGAGTGGTGCACATCGATCTATACATGATGATAAGACACTGGTTAAAATGTTTACTTGTATATTAATATTATCGGTATATAGAATTTCATTTAATTTATGTACTTCATTCATAAGTAAACTACAAAGTAATTCTTGTGAATAATTTCTTAAGCATCTGAATGTTTTAAAGATTGGTTGTCTCTTTGGTTTGCGAATATTTAGGGACGTTACAATTTCCTCGTGGTCTGCTATAGGGCTTGGCATTACGTCACACTTAGTTATCATATGTTTGGAGTTTGTTATTACTAGATCGATTTGGGAAACTGAAGTGGGAGTGATTCTAGTTGGTTTATTTGTAATCTGTTCTAGATTTAAATTCTTAATAAGTCTACTCATTTTATTTTCTCTTTTTAGTTGATCATCATTAAAATCGCCATATATAAAAACTGGTTTGTTTTTTAAAATTATCTCCTTAAAAACGTCCAAAATATAGCTAAAAGAGGTTACCGAGGCTTTGGGGTGGCGGTACACGCAGCCTATGATAATAGAAGGAAACTTTTTATGTTGGACAGAGATCCATTTATCTTCCACTCCTTCGTGCTTCTCAGTTTCAAGACAGACAGACAGACAGACAGACACACAGACAGACAGACAGAGGGAGACAGAGAGAGAGAGAAAGAGCAGGTCAAGCTTTAAGGAAGAAAAAATAAACAAATAAACTTCAACATAATGGATACGAATACAAAACATTTCTAGGTTCCACATAGGTTATAGCACATGATACACACTCTAAAACTTACGAGTTCAAGTCCCAAAGTACACTAGTGCAGTTTTGCTCTGGCAGTGCCAAATGGGGTTAAGACAGAGAGGATGGTCACATCCTTCATGTTGTCAACACCCTATTTCATATAGTAAGGCTTAATGAGTACACCATTGTATGTGGAGAGAGCCTAATGATGGACAGTGTACTCACTGTTTTCAGCTGCTCTGGCTTCAATGAAGAAAATAATAGTCGTTCCACAACTCTTTTGTAAAATAAAAAGTCTTGAGTCAGCTTCTCCTCAGCATCCCATGGTGACCTCTATGACATCTTCCCCTCATCGATGAACTCCCACGTAAGACGGTGAGACCTCTGCTCTGATCTCTCTTCACCTTTGGGTTTCCGGAGCGGAGGATCTTCTTCACCTCATGGAGAGAGAGAGAGAGAGAGAGAGAGAGAGAGAGAGAGAGAGAGAGAGAGAGAGAGAGAGAGAGAGAGTATATATATATATATATATATATATATATATATATATATATATATATATATATATATATATATATATATATATATATATATATATATATATATATATATATATATATTAATTACTTGCTATGATATTTAAAATTAATTGCAAATTCTATTAGTATGTTATTTATACATAACCACATAGATTGTAATGTTATCAACTGCAATATGACTGGTAGTGCCCATGTGCACATGTCCCCATGTACAGTTATCTGAATAAATAAAAAAAAAAAAAAAAAAAAAAATATATATATATATATATATATATATATATAATATATATATATATATATATATATATATACATATATATATATATATATATATATATATATATATATATATATATATATATATATATATATATATATATATATATATATGTATACGGATATAAATATATATATATATATATATATATATATATATATATATATATATATATATATATATATATATATATATATATATATATATATATATATATATATATATATATATATATATATATATATATATATATATATATATATATATATATATATATATATATATATATATATATATATTTATATGTATACGGATATAAATATATATATATATATATATATATATATATATATATATATATATATATATATATATATATATATATATATATATATATATATATGTATATATGTATATATATATATATATATATATATATATATATATATATATATATATATATATATATATATATATATATATATATATATATGTATGTATATAGCCAAATAAGCAAATTACCTTATCTGAAAACATGAATCATTTTTACCCTAACCGGGACTTGAACCTGAGACTTATTATTACTAAGCCAAGATGCTACCAACCATGCCACAGAAGGTTAAAAGGAAACAGACCTTATAGGTCATATCTGCTATAGTAGGAATGAACGCATTCTATCTGAATGCCACTCAGTTCATATTACACATTCCAAAACCTCACTCGTGGTTTAGCTTTCGCATTTTATTAAACTCCCAATCTTATTCGGTTCCAATAATAACCAAATAAGCACATTACCATGTGTTTTTAAACATGAATCATTTTTACCCCGACTGTGAATTGAACGCGGTACTTATGATCACTAAGCCAAGGCTCTACCAACTACACCACAGAAACCTAAAAGGAAACAAACATTATAGTTTATATCTTCTATAGTAGAAATGAACATATTCTATATGAATGCCACTATGTTCATATTACAGTTTCCCAATCCTCACCCGTGGTTTTGTTTTCGTTTTTAACTCAATTCCCAATCTTGCTTATTTGATTATTGTTGTTGCCGAATGAGATTGGGAGTTGAATTAAATGACAAAACAAAACAACGTATGAGGTTAGGGAAACTGTAAAATGAACATAGTGGCATTCAGATAGAATGCATTCCTTCATGGTATAGAAGATATAAGCTATAAGATCTATTTTCTTTTAATTTTCTGTGTTGTAGTTGGTAGCGCCTTGGCTTAGTTGTTATAAGCCCCAGGTTCAAGTCCCGGTCAGTGTAAAATTGATTCATATTTTCACATTTAGTAATGTGCTTATTTGGTTATTGTTGGTCCAGAATGAGATTGATAGTTGAATTAAATATAAAGCAAAAATACGATTAAGGTTTGGGAAACTGTAATATGAATACGTTCATTCCTAGTATAGCAGATAAAAGCTACAAGGTCTGCTTTCTTTTAACCTTCTGTGGTGTAGTGATAGCGCCTTGACTTAGTAATTATAAGCCCTATGTTCAAGTCCCGGACGGGGTAAAATTATTCATGTTTTCTCATATGGTAATGTACTAATTTGGTTATTGTTGGTGTCGAATGAGATTGGAAGTTGAATTAAATTAGAAAACAAAACCACGAGTGAGGTTGGGGAAACTGTAATATGAACAGTGGTATTCAGATAGAAAACGTTCATACCTAGTATAGCAGATATAAGCTATAAGATCTGTTTCCATTTAACCCTCTGTGGTGTAGTTGCCAGTGACCTGGCTTCGTATTTATAAGTGCCAGCTTCAAGTTCCGGACAGGGTAAATATGATTCTTGTTTTCACATATGGTAATGTGTTTCTTTGGTTATTTGTTGGTCCCGAATAAGATGGGGAATTGAATTAAATGGGAAAACGAGACAACGAGTGAGGTTGGGGAAAATGAAATATGAACATAGTGGCATTCAGATAGAATGCGTTCATTCCTAGTATAGCAGATATGAGGTATAAGGTCTGTTTTCTTTTAGCCTTCTGTGGTGTAGTTGGTAGCGACTTCGCTTGGTAATTACAAGTCGCGGGTTCCAGTCCCAGTCTGAAGAAAAATGGTTCATGCTTTCACATATGGTAATGTGTTTCTATGGTTACTGTTGGTCCCGAATGAGATTGGGAGTTGAATAAAATGCAAAAACGAAACCACGAGTTAGGTTGGGGAAACTGTAATATGAACATAGTGGCAGTCATATAGAATGCGTTCATTCCTAGTATAGCAGATATGAGCTATAAGGCCAGTTTCCTTTTAACCTTCTGTGGTGATGTTCGTAGAGCCTTGGCTTAGAAATTATAAAAAACACGTTCAAATCCCGATTGGGGTGAAAATTATATATATATATATATATATATATATATATATATATATATATATATATATATATATATATATATATATATATATATATATATATATATATATATTTGTATATATATGTCTATATATATATATATATATATATATATATATATATATATATATATATATATATA
>JAXCGZ010006655.1:30000-31454 GCA_037179515.1 Halocaridina rubra
TATATATATATATATATATATATATATATATATATATATATATATATATATATATATATATATATATATATATATATATATATATATATATATATATATATATATATATATATATATATATATATATATATATATATATATATATATATATATATATATATATATATATATATATATATATATATATATATATATATATATATATATATATATATATATATATATATATATATATATATATATATATATATATATATATATATATATATATATATATATATATATATATATATATATATATGTGTACATATATATATATATATATATATATATATATATATATATATATATATATATATATATATATATATATATATATATATATATATATATATATATATATATATATATATATATATATATATATATATATATATATATATATATATATATATATATTATATATATATATATATATATATATATATATATATATATATATATATATATATATATATATATATATATATATATATATATATATATATATATATATATATATATATATATATATATATATATATATATATATATATATATATATATATATATATATATATATATATATATATATATATATATATATATATATATATATATATATATATATATATATATATATATATATATATATATATATATATATATATATATATATATATATATATATATATATATATATATATATATATATATATATATATATATATATATATATATATATATATATATATATATATATATATATATATATATATATATATATATATATATATATATATATATATATATATATATATATATATATATATATATATATATATATATATATATATATATATATATATATATATATATATATATATATATATATATATATATATATATATATATATTATATATATATATATATATATATATATATATATATATATATATATATATATATATATATATATATATATATATATATATATATATATATATATATATATATATATATATATATATATATATATATATATATATATATATATATATATATATATATATATATATATATATATATATATATATATATATATATATATATATATATATATATATATATATATATATATATATATATATATATATATATATATATATATATATATATATATATATATATATATATATATATATATATATATATATATATATATATATATATATATATATATATATATATATATATATATATATATATATATATATATATATATATATATATATATATATATATATATATATATATATATATATATATATATATATATATATATATATATATATATATATATATATATATATATTAATATATATATATATATATATATGATATTATATATATA
>JAXCGZ010006656.1:0-7500 GCA_037179515.1 Halocaridina rubra
AGCAGAATCACACAGTCGAAACTACAACTATGACTATGGATACCACCCCAATGAAACATGGTAAGAATGTAACATTAGTACATGTGAACGCTCAGTCCCTGCTCGCTCATTTTGAGGAAATAATAATGCTAACAAAAGACTACAACATAGACATCCTCTGTGTAAGTGAAACTTGGCTTCCTCCTGCAACTGAAAATAGATATGTGAATATTCCAGAGTTTAAAATATTTCGCAATGACCATGGCAGAGGGGGTGGGGTTTGTATTTATGCTAGAAATTATCTTAGTGCATCAGAAATAGCCACAGGTTTAGAAAAAACTGAGGAGCTCGAAGATTTATGGATCACTGTGCAGTATCAGAAACTTCCATCTTTCATTGTAGGGTGTGTTTACCGTCACCCTAAAGCACCTACCAGTTCATTCAATCATCTACTAGAAACATTCAGAAATATCTGTGTGCGTCATACACCCATATACATACTTGGTGATTTTAATGATGACTTGCTCTCAGCAGATAACAAAATGAAAAGGGTGATCAACACTGTGAAGTTAACACAAATAGTGACAAAACCGACCCGCATAACCCCCAATTCTAGGACTCTTATAGATCTGATAATAACAAATAAAGTGGAAAGTATACTCTATTGGGACGTAGTTCCCTGCCCAATTGCAGACCACGAGCTGAACATTGCTATGCTAAACATAAACAAGCCCAAAAGGAAGCCTCTCCTCAAGACATTCCGGTGTCTAAAAAATTACTCCCCTGATATCTATTGTGAAACATTAATCAACAACACAAATGCACTTAATAGAATTAAATACACAGATAACGTCGATTTGCAGGTTGATATTCTAACAAAAGTCTTCCTTGAATGCTTAGATAGTTGTGCACCCATTGTAACAAGAAAAATAACCCGCCCCTCAGCCCCCTGGCTAACTAATGACATCAAAGAGGCAATGCAAATCAGAAATCAAATACAAAAAGAGCTAAAAATGAATAGATATGATATGACTTTCCGAGAACGTTATAAAACAGAAAAGAAACGTGTCAGATCTCTCATCAGTGTAAGTAAAAAAGACTTTTACAAAAAACAATTTAATGACTCTAGACATGATACAGCAGCAACATGGAAAGTGATAAGAAGCATGATACCAAATGAAAAGAGTACCTCAGAAAGTTATGAAAATATTACGGAGTTGAAAGACAAAGCAGAAAACTTTAATAACTATTTTGCTAACGTTGGCAAAAATACATATGAAAAAAATCAAGAAAACATCAACTCAGTGAATATAAGTAATTGCTTAAATGACAATTCTTCCAATGAAAACACAAGAGAGTACTTCAAGCTTATTCCTATCGATTGTGCTACCCTAATTCTTACCATAAAGAGCCTAAGAAACTCTGGCTCTTATGGTTCAGATGGTATACCATTTCAGTTCATCAAAGATGCTCTACCCGTGATTGCATCCTATATTCTAACTATTATGAACACTTCCATTGTTACTAAAAAGTTTCCTGACTCTTGGAAAATAGCACATGTAATACCTCTGCATAAAAAGGGGGACAGAGAAGATGTGACAAACTATCGTCCCATTTCCCTGCTACCCATTTTCTCTAAAATATTGGAAAAAATTGTTGCATGCCAACTTATGTCATATTTAGAATCAAATAGACTACTAACGATTAGCCAACATGGTTTCAGACCAAAACTCTCGACGGAAACTGCACTGCTTAAAGTTACGAATAGTATATATAATAATATAGATATGAAAAAAATATCTTTGCTAGTTTTGTTGGACTTATCAAAAGCCTTCGACAGTGTAAACCATGAAATTCTTTTAAGTAAATGTATTAACTTAAATATTGATCCAAGCTGGTTTAGCGAGTATCTATCTAATCGTAAACAGTCCATACGTCTTAACAACATTATCTCTGTGCCAAAAAATGTATCATTTGGTGTTCCACAGGGATCAGTACTTGGTCCTATCCTCTTCTCCATTTACGTAAATGATCTATCTTCTTTCATTTCTGACTGTCTAGTCGTACAATATGCAGATGACACTCAACTACTCCTTAGTGGTGATATTAATAATCTCCCAGAGCTAACTTTAAGAGCAGAAAACACTCTGTCAAAAATTAAAACCTATTTCCAAGAAATTGGGCTGTTAATTAACGAAAGTAAAACACAGTGCATATTTATTGGTTCAAGGTTCCACATAGCACAAATTCCAGAAAACACAACAATTAATTTTTGCGACAATATTATCACACCTAGCAAAACAGTCGAAAACCTAGGAATTCACTTTGATAACCACATGTTGTTTGATTCCCACATAGATAAAGTATGCAAAAAGGTTACAGGAACATTAATGTACTTATCACGTATAAAAGACAATTTTGAGACTACCACTCGAATAACTGTTGTTGAATCTCTAGCCCTAAGTCACATTAATTACTGCACAACTGTTTGGGGAGCTACCACTAAGACTCAGATAAACAGAATACAGAAGCTTATTAATTTTGCAGCTCGAGTTGCCCTGGGAGGAATAAGAAAATACGACCACATCACACCAGCTCTCAATAAACTTGGGTGGCTGCTGGCAGAAAATAAGGTCGCTTATGCTATTTATGTTTTTGTATTCAAAATTTTGGACCATCATTATCCTAGCTGGCTATTTGATTTAAAAACAGTCAGGGATATAAGGGGAACCAACACAAGACAGAGCAGTGAGCTCTTTATTCACAGAACAAACACAGAAGCAGGTTCAAAGATGATCACTATCAAAGGGCCAACACTCTGGAATAATATTCCAGAGCATCTTAAAAATGCATCCTCTTTCACAGCTTTCAAAGGCAAACTATACAGTTTTCTTTTGGACAAATAGTTGCTGCTCATTAAGAACTAATTATTCTCATTGTAAGGAAACAAATATGGAAATGATGCCGATAATAACGATCCTGTATCTAGTGGCATACTTACTACTTTATTATTAACATTATTGTAACATTTTGATTACAGCATTATTATTTTCTATGAAAGCTACATTTAATTTAAGTATATGTCTAACCCTCTTATTTATTAGTTTATTTACATGTCTACTTATAAGTTACTATTAATGTTGAATAACCATTGTACAAAATGGAAATAAATGTTTTTGTTTTGTTTGTTTTTGTTTGTCTACAGACCACCTGATCTAGATAATATAAAGTCGCAAGTTATATACGATGAAATTTCTAAAGTGACCAGGTCAAATAGAGTTTGCATTGTAGGCGATTTTAATTTTAGAAATATTAACTGGGAAACCATAACAGGTGATAGTAGCTCTAAGGAGTTTTTGGAAGTAGTAGAAGACAATTTCCTTTCTCAGCATGTACTTGAAGCAACACGGGGGGTGAATATACTAGATTTAGTTCTTAGTAATAGAGAGAATATGGTTACAAATTTAGAAGTTGGTGAACCATTGGGCAACAGTGACCATGATTCCATTAGATTTAACATAATTTTCAAGGAAACTATAAAGGAAAATAAGAATATTGTTCCAAACTTTAGAGCAGGAGATTTTGAAGGCTTAAAAACTAAATTATCTAATGAGGTATGGGAAGGGATTTCTGGGGTACAGATGTGGGTAGTTAATCCAGCAGGTCATGGGGCAGGTAGCAGATTACCCCAAAATTTGAGTACCACATGCCAAGGATTATCACAAGATAAGATCAATACATTAAATTCTCTCACAGGAAAGAACAGCAGTCCTTCAGTTAATATAAATTTGGATGAGGAATATAACAATTTTGTCATGACTCTTAAGAATAGTCAGAGAGACTATATTCCCATGAAACATTGCAGATCAAGAAAAAATGGATGAACAATACAATACAATAAAGAATCTTATAGGTATTAAAAGAGGAATATACAGGAAACTAAAAAGAGGTGAAGAGCAGGTGAGGCAGCAATATATACAGTTAAAGAGGGAAGTTAAAAAGATAGTTAGAGAGTCGAAAAGAAAATACGAAGTTAGAATAGCAGGAGAAGCTAAAGAAAATCCTAAAGGGTTTTATCAACATTATCAAACAAAATTTAAGGAAAAAGTCGGACCAATTGAAGTAGCCAATGGCCATATCACAGATGACGATAAAGTGATGTGAACATGTTTAAATGATTATTTCTTATCTGTATTTACAAATGAAAACTTGGAAAATATTCCGGAAGTAGAATCCATTTACAGAGACAGTCCCGATAATATACTTAGTTCAATAAATATTACGAGAGAGGAGGTAATAAAAGAAATAGATAAATTAAAGGCTCATAAATCTCAGGGACCTGATGGAATATATGCTAGAATATTAAAGGAATGCAAGGAAGAGCTTAGTTCTCCACTAACTGCGTTATTTAATAATTCAATAAAATTAGGATCGGTACCCATGGAGTGGAAATTGGCATATGTGGTACCAATATTTAAAAAAGGAGAACGAGTTAAAAAGAATAATTATAGGCCGGTAAGCTTAACGTCAACAGTGGGTAAGATTCTAGAATCCATAATTGCAAATAAAATAAGGGCACATCTAGAATTACACAGACTGATAAAACTTTCACAACACGGGGTTCTTAAGGGTTTTTCGTGCCTTACAAACTTACTGTCTTTTTATTCAGAAGTTTACGAGGCAGTAGATTGTGGCAAAGAATATGATACAATATATCTAGATTTTAGCAAAGCTTTTGATAGAGTTCCTCACAAAAGATTAGTTAAAAAGCTGGAAGCTCATGGTATAGGAGGAGCTGTTCTCAGATGGATCAAACAATGGTTAAAAGACAGAAAATAGAGGGTTTGCATAAATGGAGAGAAATCGGAGTGGGGCTCGGTTACTAGCGGGTTGTACCACAAGGCTCGGTACTGGGTCCCCTATTATTCATCTTATATCTAAATGATCTGGATTCGGATATCAGTAGTAACCTAAGTAAATTCGCAGACGACACTAAAATAGGTAGAATTATAAATGGAAAAGAAGACAGTCATGCTTTACAGGAAGATCTAAATAGATTATCTGAATGGTCGGACAAATGGCAAATGGAATTTAATGTTGAAAAATGTAAAGTAGTTAAAATGAGTACTATAGAAGACAGTACTATTTATAAGCTAAATAACCATGAAATCATGAGTTCTCAGAGTGAAAGGGATTTGGGACTGCACAGCAGTCAGAAATAAAGCAAACAGAATTTTAGGATTTATCTCAAGAAGTATTAGCAATAGGACAGAAAAAGTTATTTTGCAGCTCTATCTTGCATTAGTTAGGCCCCATTTAGATTATGCTGTGCAATTCTGGTCACCCTATTATAAGATGGAAATTGAATCCTTGGAGAGAGTGCAGCGAAGAATGACCAAGATGATACACAAAATCAGAAATCTACCATATGAGGACAGATTAAAAAAACTTAATCTACATTCTCTAGAGAGACGAAGAGTTAGGGAGGATATAATTGAAGTGCATAAATGGTTTAAAGGGATTAACAATGGAGATATTAATAAAGTTTTAAAAATTCATGATCAAACCAGAACTCGTAATAATGGATTTAAGCTTGATAAATTTAGGTTCAGAAGGGAAATTGGTAAAAATTGGTTTGGTAATAGAGTAGCTGATGCATGGAACAAGCTTCCTAGTAGGATAGTAAATGCCAATACCTTAGACACCTTCAAATGTAGATTGGATAGACATATGACAGAGGTAGGGTGGTTATGAATAGGTTAGTGCTTATTAGAAAAATCATAAAAAGAAAAATAGAATAAATAAGTAGAGTAGAATAGAATAGGTTAGACATGCTGAAAATACAATTCAAAAATGGAGCTGCCTCGTGTGTGCCAGTAGGCATGTTGCAGTGTCCTCTATTCTAATGCTCTTATGTTCTTATATATATATATATATATTTATATAAATATATATATATCTAACTATATATATATATATATATATATATATATATATATATATATATATATATATATATATATATATAATATATATATATATATATATATATATATATATATATATATATGTATATATATATATATAGATATATATATATATATATATATATATATATATATATATATATATATATATATATATATATATATATATATATATATATATATATATATTTATTTATATATATATATATATATATATATATATATATATATATATATATATATATACATATATATATATATATATATATATATATATATATATATATATATATATATATATATATATATATATATATATATATATATATATATATATATATATATAAATATATATATATATATATATATATATATATATATATATATATATATATATATATATATTCATATACGATGAATAATAGGGGACCCAGTACCGAGCCTTGTGGTACCCCGCTGGTAACCGAGCCCCACTCTGATTTCTCTCCATTTATGCAAACCCTCTGTTTTCTGTCTTTTAGCCATTGTTTGATCCATCTGAGCACAGCTCCTCCTATACCATGAGCTTCCAGCTTTTTAACTAATCTTTTGTGAGGAACTCTATCAAAAGCTTTGCTAAAATATAGATATATTGTATCATATTCTTTGCCACAATCTACTGCCTGGTAAACTTCTGATTAAAAAGACAGTAAGTTTGTAAGGCACGAAAAACCCTTAAGAAACCCGTGTTGTGAAAGTTTTATCAGTCTGTGTAATTCTAGATGTGCCCTTATTTTATTTGCAATTATGGATTCTAGAATCTTACCCACTGTCCACGTTAAACTTACCGGCCTATAATTATTCTTTTTAACACGTTCTCCTTTTTTAAATATTGGTACCACATCTGCCAATTTCCACTCCATGGGTACCGATCCTAATTTTATTGAATTATTAAATAATGCAGTTAGAGGACAACTAAGCTCTTCCTGCTGGCTAGTACAGTGGTAACGCGCTGGCTTCGCATTCACGAGGTCGAAAGATCGGTCCCCGTCCAAGACCGAGAGTTTAAGCTGTTTACTGGCAGGAACTGCTGTGGTTGGACATCACAGTGGGGGGTTGGGGCTTGCCCTGGCTGACGAATACCCATTGTAATGAAATGGAAATAAAGGTTAAATTTAAAAATTTAAAAAAATTGCATTCCTTTAATATTCTAGCATATATTCCATCAGGTCCCGGAGATTTATGAGCCTTTAATTTATCTATTTCTTTTATTACCTCCTCTCTCGTAATATTTATTGAACTAAGTATATTATCGGGACTGTCTCTGTAAATGAATTCTACTTCCGGAATATTTTCCAAGTTTTCATTTGTAAATACAGATAAGAAATAATCATTTAAACATGTACACATCACTTTATCGTCATCTGTGATATGGCCATTGGCTACTTCAATTGGTCCGACTTTTTCCTTAAATTTTGTTTGATAATGTTGATAAAACCCTTTAGGATTTTCTTTAGCTTCTCCTGCTATTCTAACTTCGTATTTTCCTTTCTAC
>JAXCGZ010006656.1:12500-15000 GCA_037179515.1 Halocaridina rubra
GGCTTTGTCAGGAAAAGGAATGGGGTAACATAATTTATCTAGCTGATTGTAAATGGTCTTAATTTCTTCTTCCAGATATTGGGGACTACATATTCTAAAAGCTCTTAGGAACAAGTTTGAAGCTACACCTAGTTTTATTTTCTCTTCGTGGTTACTGAGGAAATGAATATATGAGGCTGAGTGAGTGGGTTTTCTATATACCCGGAATTTGTAACCCGTTTCATTTCTACTAATTAAGGTGTCCAGAAAAGGGATCATATCATTATTTTCCCATTCTACTTTGAATTTTATGGAAGGAACTTGGTTATTAAGTTGTCTAAGGAACTCATCAAAATTACCCCAAGCTTCATCCCAGTATGTCAGAATATCATCTACGTATCTGAGCCACATCATGTTGTGTGGCTTGATATCCGTAATAATTTCGGTCTCGAAGTGTTCCATGTATAAATTAGCAAGAATAGGAGAAAGAGGGCTGCCCATACTGCAACCGAATTTTTATTTGTAAAATTCCCCATGGAAAGTGAAATAATTATTGGTCACACATAACCTTATTAATTTAATCAACTTCTCTAGAGAAATAGGGAATTCATTTTCGTATGGCCTTAGCTTCTCTTTCAGGAAAAGTAGAACACTTTCAACTGGAACATTTGTGAACAACGAATCCACGTCTAAACTAAGCAATTTAATATTGTTAAGGGGAACCCTCAGAGACCGAAATTTATGGATGAAATCTTCTGTGTGTCTGAGATGAGCTTGAGAAAAACGGCCTAAGAATGGGGAAAGGGTATCTGCTATCCATTTAGCCAATTTAAGAACATAAGAATAGAGGACACTGCAACATGCCTACTGGCACACACGAGGCAGCTCCATTTTTTAATTGTATTTTCAGCATGTCTAACCTATTCTATTCTACTCTACTTATTTATTCTATTTTTCTTTTTATGATATTTCTAACAAGCACTAACCTATTCATACCCACCCTACCTCTGTCATATGTCTATCTAATCTACATTTGAAGGTGTCTAAGGTATTGGCATTTACTATCCTACTAGGAAGCTTGTTCCATGCATCAGCTACTCTATTACCAAACCAATTTTTACCAATTTCCCTTCTGAACCTATATTTATCAAGCTTAAATCCATTATTACGAGTTCTGGTTTGATCATGAATTTTTAAAACTTTATTAATATCTCCCTTGTTAATCCCTTTAAACCATTTATACACTTCAATTATATCCCCCCTAACTCTTCGCCTTTCTAGAGAATGTAGATTAAGTTTTTTTAATCTGTCCTCATATGGTAGATTTCTGATATTGTGTATCATCTTGGTCATTCTTCGCTGCACCCTCTCCAAGGATTCAATTTCCATTCTATAATAGGGTGACCAGAATTGCACAGCATAATCTAAATGGGGCCTAACTAATGCAAGATAGAGCTGCAAAATAACTTTTTCGGTCCTATTGCTAACGCTTCTTGAGATAAATCCTAAAATTCTGTTTACTTTATTTCTGACTGCTGTGCATTGCTCTCTTGGCTTAAGACTACTACTCACAAGAACTCCCAAATCCCTTTCACACTGAGAACTCATGATTTCATGGTTATTTAGCTTATAACTAGCATTGTCTTTTATAGTACCCATTTTAACTACTTTACATTTTTCAACATTAAATTCCATTTGCCATTTGTCCGACCATTCAGATAATCTATTTAGATCTTCCTGTAAAGCATGAATGTCTTCTTTTCCATTTATAGTTCTACCTATTTTAGTATCGTCTGCGAATTTACTTAGGTTACTACTGATATCCGAATCCAGATCATTTAGATATACGATGAATAATAGGGGACCCAGTACCGAGCCTTGTGGTACCCCGCTAGTAACCGAGCCCCACTCTGATTTCTCTCCATTTATGCAAACCCTCTGTTTTCTGTCTTTTAACCATTGTTTGATCCATCTGAGAACAGCTCCTCCTATACCATGAGCTTCCAGCTTTTTAACTAATCTTTTGTGAGGAACTCTATCAAAAGCTTTGCTAAAATCTAGATATATTGTATCATATTCTTTGCCACAATTTACTGCCTCGTAAACTTCTGAATAAAAAGACAGTAAGTTTGTAAGGCACGAAAAACCTTTAAGAAACCCGTGTTGTGAAAGTTTTATCAGTCTGTGTAATTATAGAAGTGCCCTTATTTTATTTGCAATTATGGATTCTAGAATCTTACCCACTGTCCACGTTAAACTTACCGGCCTATAATTATTCTTTTTAACTCGTTCTCCTTTTTTAAATATTGGTACCACATCAGCCAATTTCCACTCCATGGGTACCGATCCTAATTTTACTGAATTATTAAATAATGCAGTTAGTGGACAACTAAGCTCTTCCTTGCATTCCTTTAATATTCTAGCATATATTCCATCAGGTCCCGGAGATTTATGAGCCTTTAATTTATCTATTTCTTTTATTACCTCCTCTCTCGTAATATTTATTGAACTAATTATTTTA
>JAXCGZ010006656.1:27500-31427 GCA_037179515.1 Halocaridina rubra
CACAAGCTCTACTACCCTCATGCAAACTCTTCACTTCATGCAACAATTTACCATTGATTCCATATAATCTCAAAACATTCCACATAGCCTCTCTATCAACTCTATCATATGCTTTCTCCAGATCCAAAAATGCAAAATACACATCCTTACCCTTTGCTAAATATTTCTCACATAACTGCCTAGCTATAAAAAAAATCTGATCTATACAACCTCTACCTCTCCTAAAACCACTCTGCACTTCTGCGATCACATATTCTGTCTTATCCCTAATCCTTTTAACCAGTATCCTACCATACACTTTTCCTACCACACTTAACAAACTTATACCCCTAAAATTACTGCATTCATACATATCTCCCTTACCTTTGTATAGGGGCACTATACAGGCAATCACCCAATCCACTGGCACCAATGACAACATAGAGCATATATTAAACACTCTCACTAACCATTCCAATGCAGTCACACCCCCTTCTTTCAACATCTCCGCTCTCACACCATCCATTCCAGGTGCTTTACCTGCTTTCGCTTCATACAATGCCCTTTTCACCTCCTCTCTTGTAATCTCTCTCTCATTTTCATCTCCCATTAATGGCCCTTGAACCCCTCTCACTGCCACTATAGCTGCCTCTCTATCTTCCTCAACATTCAGCAAGCACTCAAAATATTCTGCCCATCTTTTCCTTGCATCGTTCCCTCTTAACATTTGTCAATTCACATCTTTCACTGTCTCTTCCATCCTCGATCCACCCTTCCTTGCTCTCTTCACTTCTTTCCAAAACTTCTTTTTATTCTCCTCATATGACCTACTAAAATCCTGTCCCCACCTAACATTTGCCAACCTCTTCTCTTCCTCTACCTTCCGCTTGGTTTCCACATTTTTCTCCCTATATCTTTCATACTTCTCCCTACTTTTACACTGCAGCCATTCCTCAAAAGCCCTCTTTTTCTCTTCCACCTTCATTTTCACCCCTTCATTCCACCACACGCTGCCCCTCCTCATGCCACCTCCAACAAACCTCTTTCCACACACATCACTTGCATGTCCCACAAAACATCCTTTCATCAACCCACATTCCTCCCCTAATTCCCCAACTTCTCTTTCTTTCACCCTGTCATATGCCACTCTCAACCTGTCCTGATATTCCTGTCTCTTCTCTGGCTTTTTCAACTCTTCCACCTTCACTATTTCCCTTCTACATCCCCCCACACTATTTCCCCACTCTTTTACTACTACCACTTTTTCTTCAACCAAAAAATGATCAGACATCCCAGCAGCCACACCCCTGAATGCATGTACATCTTTCACTCTACCAATCATGCTCTTTGCTACCAACACATAATCCATCAATGCTCTTTCTTTCACTCTTCCATTTGCCACTCTCATCCATGTATACTTATTTATTAACTTCTTAAATAAACTATTACCTATCACCAACTCTTGCTCCACACGCATATCTAACAGTCTCTCGCCACTCTCATACCCACCTGGTACCCCATACTTTCCTACAACACCTTCTATCTCTCCATCACCCACTCTGGCATTCAAGTCACCCAACACAACTACATAGTTAATTCTACTCAGACCATCCACACATCTAGTTAACTCATTCCAGAATTCATCCCGCTCTTCCTCACTTCTCTCACATCCTGGCCCATACGCACTAACAAAAGCCCAACATTCCCTTCCTATCCTAGCCCTCACCCACATCAGCCTAGATGACACTTCTTTCCATTCCACTACCTGATTTACCATCCATTCACTCAGCAATAATGCCACACCTTCTCTCGCTCTCCCCCTTTCAACCCCAGACACCCTACCCGTCACATCACCAAATGCCACTTCTCCTTTTCCTTTCATCTTCGTCTCACACAATCCCAATACATCTATCCTCCTCTTACCAAACATATATCCAATCTCACATCTTTTGCTCTCTATCATACTACAACCACGCACATTTAGACACCCCAAAACTAGAGTTTGGGGAGAAGTTATTCTCCCCTCTACTCCCCTTCTTCTTTGACGTCTCGCAGGAGGTTGATACAAGGGGGGGATTCCTAGTCCCCCTCCCCGTCCACTTTTAGTCGCCTTTTACGACACGCAGAGAATAAGGTGAGGCTATTCTTTAATATATATATATATATATATATATATATATATATATATATATATATATATATATATATATATATATATATATATATACATATGTATATATATATATATATATATATATATATATATATATATATATATATATATATATATATATATATATATATATATACATATATATACATATATATATATATATATATATATATATATATATATATATATATATATATATATATATATATATATATATATATATATATATATATATATATATATAAATATACATATATATATATAATATATATATATATATATATATATATATATATATATATATATGTATATATATATATATATATATATATATATATATATATATCTATATATATATATATATATATATATATATATATAACCAAGCAAGCACATTACATATGTGAAAACATGATTTTTTATTTTTTACCCCGACCGGGACTCGAACCTAGGACTTACGATTACTAAGTCAAGGCGCAACCACTACACCACAGAAGGTTAAAGGGAATCCAACTTTATAGCTTATATCTGCTATACTTAGAAATGGACGCATTCTAACTGAATGCCACTATGTTTATATTACAGATTCCCCAACCTCACTCGTGGCTTCATTATAGCATTTAATTCAAGTCCCAATCTCATTCGGGCCATGAAATAACCAAGCAAGCACATTACATATGTGAAAACATGAATAATTTTTTACCCCGACCGGGACTCGAACCTAGGACTTATGATTACTAAGTCAAGGAGCTACCACTACACCACAGAAGGTTAAAAGGAATCCAACATTATAGCTTATATTTGCCATACTTAGGAATGAATGCATTCTAACTGAATGCCACTATGTTCATATTACAGATTCCCCAACCTCACTCTTGGCTTCATTATAGCATTTAATTCAAGTCCCAATCTCATTCGGGCTATGAAATAACCAAGCAAGCACATTACATATGTGAAAACATGAATAATTTTTTACCCCGACCGGGGACTCGAACCTAGGACTTATGATTACCTAGGTCAAGGCGCTACCACTACACGCACAGAAGGTTAAAAGGAATCCCAAACTTATAGCTTATATCTGCTATACTTAGGAATGAACGCATTCTAACTGAATGCCACTATGTTCATATTGCAGATTCCCCCAACCTCACTCCTGGCTTCATTATAGCATTTAATTCAGGTCCCAATCTCTTTCGGGCCATGAAATAACCAAGCAAGCACATTATATATATGAAAACATGAATAATTTTTTTTACCCCGACCGGGACTCGAACCTAGGACTTATGATTACTAGGTCAAGGCGCTACCACTACACCACAGAAGGTTAAAAGGAATCCAAACTTATAGCTTATATCTGCTATAATTAGGAATGAACGCATTCTAACTGAATGCCACTATGTTCATATTACAATTTCCCCAACCTCACTCGTGGCTTCATTTTAGCATTTAATTCAAGTCCCAATCTCATTCGGACCATGAAATAGCCAAGCAAGCACATTACATATGTGAAATCATGAATAATTTTTTACCCCGACCGGGACTCGTACCTAGGAGTTATGATTACTAAGTCAAGGCGCTACCACTACACCACAGAAGGTTAAAAGGAATCCAACCTTATAGATTATATCTGCTATACTTAGGGATGAACGCATTCTATCTGAACGCCACTATGTTCATATTACAGATTCCCCAACCTCACTCGTGGTTTCAATTTAGCATTTAATTCAATTCCCAATTTCATTCGTGTCATACATTAACCAGGCAAGCACATTACA
>JAXCGZ010006657.1:0-31408 GCA_037179515.1 Halocaridina rubra
CGGATTTTAACCTTTCGCAGGTGGTCCTGGAACTGAACCCCCGCGATAAACGAGGGATCACTGTGTGTATATATATATATATATATATATATATATATATATATATATATATATATATATATATATATATATATATATATATATATATATATATATATATTATATATATTATATATATATATATATATATATATATATATATATATATATATATATATATATATATATATATATATATATATACACACAGATTGCCCTTAAAGTTTCTTTACAATTTAAAAAATTTATTACAAAAGCCTTTGATGAGATATCTTAATCAGATTTGTTCTATGTACTCAGCAGTTATTCAAGTTTTTATTCGCATTGCATTTTTGTGTATTTCAGGTACACTGTTGATGAAAGAGGTACTGTTAAAAAATGTCTACTCATCATGAATAGGCACAATGTGAGTCATGGTTTATTGAAACAATATCAGATATGCAGACTCAGTGAACTAAATTTGGAATAGATCCACCGTTGCGTCCGTCAATTCATGCATAGCACAAGAAATTTAAGGAGACAGGGACTGTGTTGTGTAAAGGGAGAAGTAGTCGACCAAGACAATTCTTTGATCATTCTCCTACAAAGTCCATCAGTACCCCTGCCAGACACTTACAGTTACTATGTTCAACAGTGCACAAAGTCTTACACAAGGACTTGCAATTGTATGCTTACAAAGTGCAACTCATACAGACACTCGAGCCAAATGATAAACCAAGACAAAAAGAGTTTGCAGTTAACATGCTGGAACTAATTTCTGAGGATGAAACGTTCCTCAACCGAGTTTGTTTTAGGGAAGAGGCAGCCTTTAATATTTGAGATAGTTCAAAGGTGAATGTGTAGTGTGGGATTATGTGCAATCATATCATTGGTCCATTTTTCTTCGAGACATCAATTACTGCAGATGTTTACCTTGACATTTTGACTAAATATGTGGCACCAGAACTAGATGACCTTCAACCAACCATCATTTTCCAGCAAGAAGGTGCACCACCACCTTGGGGACTGCATGTTCGTGGGTTACTAAATCAAACATTTCCAGACCGGTGGATTGGAAGGGATGGGCCAATTCCCTGGCCACTCCGCTCACCAGATATCACTCCCCTGGACTTCTTTCTATGGGGTTATGTTATAGATATCGTGTATCGAACAAAGATACAGGACATCACTGATCTCGAGTAAAGGATCAGTGATGCCATTGCCATCATTGATGAGGTTATACTACAGCAACCATGACAAGAAATCAAGAATTGTCTTGATGTGCTTCGTGCAACTAATGGTGCCCATATAGAGGTGTATTGAATGAAGCAAAAAGCTTCAGTGTCTACTCATATTGTAGTAATCTCCACATAATTGTTTGTTCATTTGCTTTTGTGATATATTTTTTAAAAGTGTAAATAGACTTTATGGATACCCTGTGTGTGTATATATATATATATATATATATATATATATATATATATATATATATATATATATATATATATATATATATATATATATATATATATATATATATATATATATATATATGGGCTTTCATATCAATATATTATTTTCTTAAAGTGATTTCATTCAGTCAGATATTATTACTGTAATTGCCATTATTTTCGTAATTCTCTGAGGGTCCATCGCAAGGGTGTTTTTCCATATCATTATTTTAAAAAAAAAATACATGTTGAAATTTCTAGACGTGTAGTAACTTGCATCATGTTAATGAGAAAAACTAGCAGATAATACGACTACCTGAAGCCATAATGAATATATTTCAAAAGTAAATAAGTCCTATTGTTCATTAAAGAAAGTCAGTCTTAGCTCTCTCTCAAAATGTAATCAGTAAATGATGTTAAAATAATGCGTCATACTTAAAATTGCAAAGTAATCAAAGAATGAATGTCATCATATCTTTTGAACATTTGCGAGCCAAAATAGCAAGAATATTGCTAGGTCTAGCGTCAAATTCTCTGTGGGCACTTTCTTCTAGGGGATTGTTCAAAGGGTCTTGAAATGCAATTTGTATTGTCCGTCTGTTAGTGATTTATTTAATTGTCAGGTTTAATGAAAGAATACCACCAAATTCGCGTTTCTATTTATTTTCATTACTGCCTTATTGTGTGTTCGTACACGAAAAATGATAAGGATGCAAAAATACTCATTTTGCTTATATTCTTTATTCCGCTAAAAATATAGTAATATTCTATAGAAATTGTATTTTTATCAAAATCGTAAATAATTTTCTACCTTATGGTGCTATGATTTAAATATATCAAATTAAGTAAACGAATTTATATAGTTAAATGTCCTCTAGCATGCTCTCATATTAAAAAAAACAAAAAATTCTGTGTGACCAAGTCAGGTTAGAAAATATATTCAAATTCTCTAAAGTTAGTAAGTAACCGACATGATTACGTGTTTTCTAGTATATTTATATATTGTAAGAAGGAAAACCGAATAAAATGTAGTGAATTGCTTTGTTTAACAGGCTGGAAAATAGCCAAATTCTAGCGATTTATGTCTATTTCCATCACTTCTCTGAAAATCTAGCCCGTTGTGGCGATAGAAACAAACATGGCGGCGACAAGGCGGTTACAGAAGGTAATTCCGGCTCTTTATTTAACTCAAATTGGCCGAAATTGACGTCCATTTTATTCCAGCTTTTAGCGAGAAGTATTCAAGTGAAATAAGTTTATTTGGAGATGGTTTTTGAGGTCTGAAAAGGTTTAAAACCTTCAAAATCGTCTGGGTGATGAAACGGGGTCGTGTAGGAAAATGTTTGGCTTCTCTTACGACCTTCATTATCATCATGAGAATGAAGGGTCAGGAAGGAAATCACGTGAAACTGGAAAGAAATCACGTTCGTTGATTGATGTCTTCCCACGAACCGAGACATTTGAGACATCAAAGTCAGTTTTTCATGCTGTAGGCTTATTTATGGAGGTTTGACTGAGGTCGCTAAGGGAGATACCGGTATATTATTATATTGTGTGTAATACCTAATCATAATTACCTAATTTTACTTACGAGAAAGACCCCTATGTTCGTAATTCCCCGTCTCCTGGTCAGTTCTATATTTATATCGATGATACTGATCATAATAGTCCTTAAAACTCTGAATGCAGTTAAGGAAACGTGACTCCTGATTAGGTTAGCTAAACAACGTGACTTGATAGACAAACAAGAATTGGTAAATAATTACTTTTACACCCCATTTAGGACAAATTCTTGTGAAGTTTCTTATAATATTGAATTTTTACATCTTGATTTGGTCAGTTCATCATCCCAGGTAAGCTTAAAAAACGAGATAAATATTGAAATTATTGTCGTATTTGTTGGTTGGGATTTTTTTTCTCCGTATTTTCATTTCACTTGTTGGGTGGATTGTTAAAGTACATATATACCATTATTTTTGCTTGAGATATTGGTGTCTTTCATCAGAGTCGTGCATCTATAGGGAGCGGCAAAAGTAACGCCCTTTTTTTGGTTTATTCTCCTTTACTGAACTAAATAAATCAATTACAGTATTTTTAGATAAGTATTCTGATTATACCCTCGTCAAAGCAACATAAAGCACTACTCTTATTTTTATTGATCAAATTAACATGTTCAAACTGACCAACTTGATGGAGGATTTGAAATAAGATAAATTATAAGTATTGTCCCATCAAAGCAGAAATAGAAATGGCAGACTAACCTAATTAACATGTTCAAAAAGACTGTCATTGGAGTTCATTGCAATGCTGAACCCTACTAACAATACTTCGACAAACAATTTAACGAATTTGTACATTAATTTCACGGCATATGTATCACAAATTTTTTGTCTTGATTCAGGAAACTGAGCATTGTGTAGTATTTTGTTTTATCCCTCTCACAATCCTTTTTCATACCTCTTAATGTCACTTCCAACCACTTGATAATGACAGTAATATATACATGTAAGAATAAATCATATGCAGCATGGAGCTGCAAATACTGTGAAAAAGGTCGTTTGGGAGTTTGGTATGCTCTGCTTTGCAAAGTCTTATCTCCTATCGCCATCCACCTAGTAGGGCAATGTCAACCTGTCAGTTTGCATCAGCCTCCTCCAGTCAACACAGGGATAAAAAAATTGGTTCGTTCCAAGACTGAGTGAATGGTTCTTGAGCAGATGTGCACTATGGGCTTGCTAGACCTGTTGTCGTTTGCATTACCCAGGGGGTGTTATGAGAAAATGACAGTCAGACTTTGCAAATGTTATGTGAAATTGAAATTGTTGCCTTTTTTTAAACAAAAATGTTTTCATAGGCCTATATAAAAAATGTGGTGTTAAATGATAACTTTCATATGTGCATAATTTTTGTAGGGTAGACATATGTATCGGGGGGGGGGTATTTTGTAGGGTAGACGTATGTATCTCGGGGGAATTAGGTAGGGTAGAAATACGTAGCTCAGGGGAATATTGTATGATAGATATACATATTTCATGGGAATTTTGTAGGTTACACATCCATAGCTTGGGAATTTTGTAGGGTGGATATGCATATCTCATCGGAATTCATTGATTGTGAAATATTTTAAGAAGTACACACTAGGTAGTGTAATTCAGATTGTCAGCCAGCCTTTTTTTGATGCTGAAGTGATGTTTTTGATAGAATTGATATTTGCATTAGATACTTGTTTCTCAGATCATGGGGAATGTGGTTAGAGCACTGATCCTAGAAGTGACACACCTGCGAACGAGCTCACTGTGGGGCATCAGGAAGGGCCTCCCTCTCCAACCTGTCTGTTTCCACCCATATGCAAATGAGGAGTAATAGTGACAATTAACCTGGCAAACAACTTGCCTCATATAATTCTTGCATGCATGTCATAGGCCTTACCATTTACACCGCCTTGATATCAAACTAATGTATATGATCAAGTTTATCATACATATACTATACAGGATTATTGTCTTCAATAAGTTTGCTAGCTCTTTCTTACACTGAATTGTGTTGATAGATAGAGAGAGATGTAGTCACTGCTCAAGGGTCAATTAATTATCATACATTACTGCAGTAGAGCAGTGGTTAGAGCTCTCGGCTTGGGAAGGAACTTACCCAAGTTCATGCATACCGTGGGGGATTAGGAAGGGCTTCCAGACTTAATTCCCCAGCTCCAACCAGTCTATATCCAACTCCAATTGTTTAGGGAATTAATAGTGACGTAAAACAGCAGTGAATGTTACAATTATATGGGACAGCAATAGTGAAGTGGGTAGAGCACTCATCATGGGAAGTGACGGACCTGTGATTGAGCCCACTGTGGGGCGTTAGGAAGGGCATCATACCATTATTCACCAGCTCCATTTGTTTGAGGATTAATATTGACACATGGCAAAGAACATGTATATGGAAGATTATTTTTATATAGCATTTCTCAACAAGAAAAATAATTCTGTGAACTTTATACTTGTGTAAGTGTGAATAAACTCTTGCAAAATGTACAGTGTATAACTTACCATGGTCTTTATATATATATATATATATATATATATATATATATATATATATATATATATATATATATATATATATATATATATATATATATATATATATATATATATATATATTTAAAATAGGATTTTATATAGATAAGTAACCCTAGGCTGCTTTAAATACATGTATATTCATATTCGCAAATCAAGTCACTTAACCTAAGCTCACCATTAACAGGGTTATTTAAGTCTACATGGGGGGGGGGTTCTGGAGGATCACTCATTTTAGCAAGATCCTGAAATGGTATTGTATACTTTATATAATTTTTTTCCCCCAGGAACTGGCAGACATTCGAAAGTCGGGGATCAAATCTTTTCGAGATATCCAAGTAGATGAGAGCAACATATTAACATGGCAAGGCCTTATTGTTCCGGTAAGAAAAGGCTCCTCCGTAGGTTTCCCCTTTTATATCTAAATCAGTTACTTACCGTTTTTCTGTACTATTAGTATGTTTATCTGATCAGTACGACCTTGATGTAAAGTTACGCTCAATACATAAGTTTTTCCTCTCGTACCTTTTGTGTATATTAATGTGATCTTATCTGCATTATTATTTTTTTTTATGAATTGTAGTTTGTTTTTAATTTTGCTCATCTTTGATTTGCAGGAGAATCCCCCATACAACAAAGGTGCATTCCGCATTGAAGTCAATTTTCCTGCCGAGTACCCTTTTAAACCTCCAAAAATCAATTTTAAAACAAAAATTTATCATCCAAATGTAGATGAAAAAGGACAGGTATGTTGGATTTTTACACTGGTGTATGGTTAAGCTACATTAAGCTTAACATATAATTGGTATCATTTAATAATTTGAAATTGATTATGCTGAAAGTTATTAAGAGTTTTGATAGTATTTTTTTACGTGTTATGCTATTAGCTCCCTTTTGGGGTGGAAACAGATGAGATGAAAGCTTAGGATATAAGGCTGGATGCCCTTCTTTTTACCCCATTGTGGGGTCGAACTTGGGTCCATCACCTTCCGAGTCGAACTCTAGTAGTTACGCAACGTTGTTCCCCAAGAGCTCTGATATGATAAGTATTATTATATCCCGTCTTTGGATTGGCGACCACAGTGGTTTGAGAGCTCGACTCAGGAAATGATAAGCCACGACTGCGGGGTGTTTGGAAAGGCTCCAGCCTTAATATCCCAGGTTCAGCATGTTTGTGTCCACCTCCCATAACGGTGATTAATAGTGACAAGTAAAATGGCACACATTATCTGTGGAAATTCATGCAGTGCATAATATTAGGATGATGATATAGCTAGATTATTTTGTTAAGTAAACATTGAGAACTTGTTGGAGAGGTCAGAATTCCCTTTTATTCCACACATGCCTTAGAAGCAACTAAATGATCTCCCCTTCTATTCCGTGTAAGCCATGTAATTTATTGTATGAGAGCTACAAAACAGGAGTTTAGTACATATAAAAGCCCAAAATATATCTGTTAGTGTATTCTTTGAGTATGTTGAATAGATAACAGCCTTTTCCATTCTTTCCCCAAAGTGACTTACAAAGAAATTAGTGTGACGCTCTTTGGGTATAGGAACTCACAAGTTATTGGGTGTTAGCCAGACACTGTATGATGGAGCTGAAGTGTGGATATGGTAGTATTAGACCTTATTATTTTTATGTATTTATTTTTTTCATATTTTGTATTTCTTTTTCCTTTTTCTCACCAAGTTGCTTCCCCCTGCTAACTCCATCTGGTCTATTGTCTTTGACTTTGTTTAAGCTTGGCTTATGATAATATTTAATAATAATGATAATTACAATAGCAGTAACTCCACATGAGTGTATCTAGAAGTTTTGATCATATGTAGAATTTATACATCTACCTCGGTAGGGGAACAGTTAGCTAAAAACTGACACTTATCAAGCTTAGACTTGAATTAAAATTAAATTGTAATTGCTTAATAGTTTTTTTAAACTTATTGCAACTTAGAGCTGAGAATCAAGGTGTTGAATTAAGGTAGATTCTCTTATTCCAATAAGGCTGCAACTTAGTGTGTATAGAATAATGGCACTAGTTTTGCTGAAGCCAACCAATGGTCAGATTAGGGTGGCCAGGTTTGGCATATTTTTCCTATTAATAGCTTCTTTTTTTAATAGTGAATCTTGTTTTTTATGCTCCAACTTCGGCAACACTGGTTAAAAAATATCATTTGTATCAGGGTTGCCAGATGCTTGAGCATAAAGAAAGACAGATTCACTGTAAAAAGGACAGTGGCATAAATATGCCAAACATTGCAACAATGGGTTTCTTACTGAATTCTCAAGGGAGATATCAAGGCTTCATCACTTTTAGTCTGTCCTATCCCTTTTCATCGTCTGTTCATTGGAAAAGAAAAAACTTTTAAAGGAAGATGGGAGTGGCAACTTTTCGCTTCATTGTCTCTTTTGCTTGGCTGTTACGATACGAAGGGAATACTAACGTAGAATTCTTTTGGATCTGTTAAAGATGAGAAACTCCCAGAACCTCATGTCAAGTTAAATATCCTGTAAGTTGTTCAGTTAGGTTAGATGATTCGCCTTGTAAATATGAATAACTCCAAAGCACCCTGGGGTTACTCTTCTTTACAAGATCCAGTCTTTTTTACCCCATCACCTTGATAGTGTATTTGTAAAGTACAATATTGATGCTTTATGCTATTGGTATTTCAATTTAAATTAAGAAAAAAAAATTGTCGAATGGGACAGATTTATATAAAGCATTGTAAAATTTTATAGTCTAAAATTGCAATATTTTTTGCTTTTTCAGGTTTGTTTACCAATTATTAGTGCTGAGAATTGGAAGCCTGCAACTAAAACTGACCAAGGTAAAGAAAATAGTCTTTAAATGTATTATACTTTAAAACCTTAGTAGAGTCCACATACAGTGGCCCAATTCCACTCGTAAGGGGTGTGACGGAGTCAAAGCACATACATTTTCCTGAATCTAATGGACCTCATTCACTCCCTTATAGCTCCATAGGGATAATTGGTTGCCACATTTCCTCCACCACCCTGCTTGGGTCATCCACAGGTTAATGGGCAAGGATTGTCTGCAGCTGGTTTATTCCCGCTGCAGCTTCACATGGCAATCCTCCCACATTCACCAGTCCCTTTGTACAACCCAGTGAATAAACCCTTGGCATAGAGGACTCACCATCTTGCCCTGAACACCTCTAGGAAAGTTTCAGCATTGAGGTATTATTCTCATGAAACCACAACCACTGTAGGATGTTCTGCATCAAAAAGAAACTTCTTGAGTGGAGGGACTATCATCCCTTTACTCTTTTGTCCCTTGCAGTTGCCTGTTGTAGCAAGTAGGGCAGGGTTTGTTGTTGTTGTCGTTTTATATTATTAATCCCCATTCGAATGGGGGAGAACACAGACAGGTTGAAGCTTGGGAATTGAGGCTAGATGTTTACCTATGGTATACTAAATTGACTATGTAACACGAAAGGAATGCCACAACCTTTTCCTTTTTATCCATTAGTTGCTCTGGAGAGCAAAGGTGTTCAGTTATCTTGTAGAGCACAACTTGGGGGCCCTCTTAGGTGCAAGCTGGACTTGACAAATGCACTGTAAGTAGGCCTTTGATGTACCATATGGTGCTACTTATGCATCCTTTTCTTCTATACACTTTGTTATCAAAGGTAACGAGAAATACACATCCTGTTGCTTTAGATCTTTGTTTGCTATTGAATGTTGTCATCTCTACATAGGGATAATTTATTTGCAGTTATTGAAGCATTGATTAACCTAGTAAATGAGCCAGAACCAGAGCATCCCCTACGAGCAGATTTAGCGGAGGATTACACTAAAGACAGAAAAAAATTTATGAAAAATGCCGAAGAGTTTACTAAGAAGAATTCAGAGAAGAGGCCCGCAGACTAACTTCTAGGCTTAAATACTGTGATGTTAATATGGAACAGGACAGGCAAATTATGATTTAACATACTTCTATTTATTTCTATGTATTGGTATTAATGATTGAATAAGCATAAGCAGCATGCTACGACGAGAGCCTTCAAGACATGACGTTAAATGTTTGCTTTAGTTCTTCCCTTGTGTATGTATTTTAGTTTTTTGCCATTTTGACATGTCTGTCAATGTGCATTTTACTAAGTCAGAGTTTTTGGTTCTCAACCTTTACTTCGCTCACTCGCTATTATCAGGAAACTTTCTAGCGTGATGATGATGCATTTTATGTGGTTTATCTATTTCTCTGTTATAGTTTTACATAATGGTACTATGACGAGTTGGACCAGCATGGCTCTTGGTAAATGAGTAATACTGCTACTGTCCATTTTCTCCATTTATCAGAGTTTGCCTGTTCTGTACCCTACTTTAAATAATTCTGTAATGTGGCTTCTAGATATTTCAACAGCCTTTAATTTCTCTAAAAGTTTCCAGAGTTGCTTAGTTGAGAAAACGTGCATTAATTTTTTTTATATTTTATGCATAGTTGCTGCAGAATAATTGTGTAAAAGTTATATTCTGGATTATACATGAGTGATGTGTGGTGGCAAGTGTGTTTTTGGCATATATAAATCTCTCAGTAGATATGGAGACCTCTCTTTGGAGGCCTCTGTTGATGTGAAAGACCTCTCATTGTAGGCCTCTGTAGAGGTGAAATACCTCTCATTGTAGGTCTTATGGAAGAAAAAGTTCTAAAGTTCACAGGGGAGTAAAAGTTTATTAAAAGATATTTACCCGAGTTAATCAATCGTGTTTTCTTACAGCGGTTTTTCTGTTAAGAATCTCTAGAAGGCAATGATAGATGAGATTTATTTATAGTAATAGTAGTAACTCAGGTTTTTATTTATTTTTTCTTTGTGGGTCAATGGGAAAGATTGAATGCAAAGGTGGGTTAGGGCGATCTATAAATTCATTGAATGATTGGATGGTACTGATGGTCAGATTGAAAACATAGTATTTAGTGCATTGTGTATAAAACAAGAAAACTAATTCCTTAGTAAAGGTAGAGCCTGGAATTGCATGTATTGATTTCCATAGATCTCGGACTGCCTACGGGCTGCTCGAAAAGGATAATATTAATAGTAATACTGTATTAAAACCCACCAAACAGATCCTTTTAGACAAGACTATGTTATGTGGACGGTGTTTGTATGTACATTATCTGTACAGCTCTGATTTTATAGAATTTGGTAAACTTTGTCTAATGTTAGTAGTATCTTTGTATATGATATTACTAAAAGAAACACTAGTATTATTCCAATAATGAGTAAGAACCTCATTGTATCCTCCTCCCCATTTTTATAGATAGCATAATTTGTATTTATGTTTAGTTAGAAGTTTTCCCCCCATTTCTGTTTATAAGTATACCATTATTGACTCCCCATTTCATTGCTGTAAGTATCTACTTACGAGTTTAATTACGGGATTATTATTTTTTTTTTCACATTCCCAAGACACCCTAGATCTATTGTGTCCATAACTGAACCCCTTTAGGCAATGTATTTGTGAGAAAATGTAATGATGTAACTACTCCTGTTCATTTTGTATCAATAATGCCTTCAATATGCTCTGCTGTGCTTATATTTAGTGGAACATCAAGATAGGTTTACCACGAGCTTTGCCACCTTTTCAACACGACACATTGAAATCTGATGACATTCTGGCAACTACACATAGATTTTTTTTGTCTGCAGCCACAAACTGAGTAATAGAATTCTACGCCTTTTCGTGTACTGTATGCAAATATGTGTACAATGAGTACTTATTAAGTAAACATTGCATTACTTTCTTTACAAAATAAAAGATTATTGCGAGGGCATAGATTTATTCCTTGTTGTTTGTGGCTGTGGGCAAATATATCTACGCTGTAGTTGCCAGATGTCCACACTGACAGACGAAACTCTACAGACGGCATCATTGAATACCATTATTTTAATGTACAGTTGAAAAACTAGATTTTATACAAAGTTCTATCCAGTTTTTTCTATTGAAGGTTCTCTGTTGCTTGACAGCTTGGAGTATGGGGGTTGTTTTAGAAATGTTCACAGTATTGCATTTTTATGAACTTTTACTGACGAAAGAAGTATGAGATGAAGCCTATTACATGTCTAGCTTTAAGAGCAGTTTTTGATCATCATGTTACTAGTCTTTGGATTTCAATCTTTGTTAATGAATGAGTCTGTATTTTACCTTAATGTAAATGCATTTTCATCTCCTGTCTGTACAGAATGGTTAAATAGTTTTTTTAAATATGACACCAAGCTGGGCTTGTTGCTTGGTTTCTGATGATGAGAAAAATAATAAACTTAATAATAATATTCCAGTTAAGTCGGCAAAGTGGCTATAACAAGCAAAAGGAGAGGCAACATGGTTTAATTTTACCCAGCACATCCTTTTCACTTTCTTATCTCTTTTAGTTGGATCATATGAGTCACTGGGAATACAACAGATGTTCCCTGCCAACACAGTGATTAAAAACAGCAATGTAATTTATATCATCCGTACCGAAAGAAAGCCATTACGGATATTTATGTAATAGTTGATAAGAAAAAAAGGCAACTTGAGTAAATTTAAGAAATACTGTTCTACCAGAATATGTACATATTTTTCCATTGACGATGCCACTGGTAGTTTATATCGAACATTATTCGTGATATGATCTTGTACGTAATGCTCCGAAGCACTCGTACCAAGCAGCGTTTGCTTTCACAGTGTTTGAAATGCTGTTCCTCTATTGTTCAATCTTTGTTTCAGTCTGGGTAGAAAAAGGTTTGTACAAAATTATTTTCAGTAATATTGGTGTCCATCAAAATTTTGACAGCATTGTTTCTCTACTTTAAAATTAATAAGATTATACTCTGATACTCATATCAATTACAAAAGTGGACTCCCTTTTAATTGTATGCAAACTCAACGAAGTACTGAAATGAACAACGTTGGCGCCAAGATAGCAAGTTGGCCACAATCGTATCAAAAGACTTCAGGTAGATCCAAGTGAGGTCGTATAATGTGTTCGCCTTGTGACACTTTCACCCAGACTCCAACTTCAATTATACTCCTTGAAAAGATGGTATATTTGACTTAAATCAATTTTGTTTTAAGAATATATCTTGGATATTATAATTATGTAACTTGACTATGCTAATCTTAATGATATGGAAATGTTATTTATAAAGTAATATATAAAAAGTAAATTTAGCAAAGTGACTTAATAAGAATAGTCATTTATAACGTTATATACAGTCATTGTATTCACCCTTCCAAAATCCTCAAATTACTGTATTTTACCTTTAATTTTTGTCTTTTATTTTTAAGCTCATAAATACAGGTGCATTAAATAATGGAATTGTGGTTTATTCTCCCTAAATATTTTATAAAATTTATTAAATTTAATTTAGTTTAAATTGGTGGGTTTCGTGCCCACATGTATTCATAAGATCAACTGATGTTTCAGTACATATATGTACAGAGGCATATCCAGTAACCAGAAGTTTATTATATTTTAACATTTTTATTGTGACACCAGAACGGGCAAAAAGAAAAACAAAATCTGCCCTCATCAGGCTTAGGCATGAAGAAAGCAGAGTAAAAAGTAACAGAGATGGGGAGTGTTGTGAGTTGTCAGATGTTAAGGGATAATAAGAGATGTGTAACAAATATCCAAGAATATTCGGTGTTGATGTAGGGATAGAAAAAGAACCGTAACTGAAGGCTGACTTAACATCGAACTGTCCTGGACAGTCCTTTTTAAGTCCAAATGAACCTTTAGCTGCAGTATAACAATGGGAGGCTGATGCCTACTACCTTTACCTTTGATTACCAAATATAAAAAATATGTTTAACAATATGTTTCTGACATGAAACCATCGAGATCGGTCATACAAGAGTACATATTCTCACTACCTCCCTCCTAAAAGTTGAGGATGAAGGTTTCCCACAACTCTTCCACTTCACTGCTTGGGCTATACAGTGTATATGCCTTGAAGCCTGATGGCTAAAACTGGATTACCCTCCTGGCTTGCAGCACAAAGCAGGTGCAGGAAGATACCTTAAGTTACATCATACAGTCACAATGTCTCGACCTATCTCAGTCTCTTACACACACACACACACACTACTTCCTCTCCACTGATCCTAAGTGGATAAAAAATGCACTTTCTATCCTATCTGTCCATCTCGTACTTAAGTCTTCCTTTTGGCCTTACTCCATATACTTCTCATTATTCATTCATTCTCACCATATGCCTAAACCACCTCAACGGTCGCCAGACTAAATTATTAAGACCACTTCCTTTCAACACAAGTCCTCTGCATCACCTCCACATTTCTCACACTATACATTCTTGATGCACCTATTCATACTTCTCCATCAGCTTATCTCTTACATGCAATCTGTTCCTCTTATCCTCCCCTATATTCCAATGCTCTATATATAACAATGCTGTTGGCACAAACATTCCTCTAAAGTATTATCTCTTTGCTTTCACACTGAAATGCTTATTTCTCATCACTTTAGCACACCTACCTAGTCACTTTTTTGGTCCCTTCACGCTGCTCTCATCAGTGATTTAATGATTGAGCAAAATATCAAGTAATTCAATTTAGATTCATGAAGCATATGCAATAACACAAATTTCAATGTCATTCATAAAAGAATGCTTTTTTTTTTCTACAAAGAACCTAAACTTCCCAGAGTGGATCAAGAGTGCATTCACACCATCATTGTAGTAGGATGGTCCATGGCACCAGCCCACTGCAATAATACAACCGGAGATCTTTTGGATTTTTACACGACTGGCCAGGACAGTTCGATGTTAAGTCTTCCTTCAGTTACACTTCTTCTTATATACCTACATCTATGATAATATGGTTTATGTTACACATATCTTACAATCCCTTCAAATCAGACTAGTCACAACATTCTCCATCTCTGAGTCTCTGTTTTCTTGATGCCTGGGCTCAATGAGGGCAATTTACCTTGCCCATCCCAGTGTCACACTAAAGAAATAAAATTCTGTTGTCCCCTTTTACTAATATTGGCTAAAATACTAATATGAATAATTTAAAATCAGACTTCATATTCACCAAATGAAAATCCTAAGCTTGTCCAACATCATTTGTAAACTTCTGAAATTTAACCAGGTCTTCACTGTTAACAGATGGGTTTGGAGTCTGTCAAAGATATCACCATGTCACTCTGTTGAATACAAAGAGTAGCAAGTAAGACAGCTAATAGTATAATTATAAACTTACTGAAAATGAAAACTAAAGATACTCACACTGCAAAAATTTCAGCAACTCTCAAGCATTTTCAACGACCAGTTCTTTTTGTTGTTCATTTAAATTTGATACCTTGTTGAAGCTATTTTTACTGTTACATAAGGAAATGGGACCCTTTCACAGGAAAGCAAGATACTCTAATGTGCTAACAATGTTCATTTATCTGCTATTTGTTGTTTCGGGTGATTACTCCTCACAAGTATTTCTCTGCTTAATATAAAGTCAGGTGTTCAATGCAAAATGTCTGGCACAGGAAATGTAGTTTCTAAAGTTCCAATGGCATATAATGGACACAGTGCAAACATAGGTTGATTCATAGTTCAAACCTCCCAAATTACTCCACAGTTTAATAGTTATGTTTATATCTACATTACCAAAATCGATGAATGGGTATCTGTTTAGAATAACTCTTGCTAAGGTAACCGCTGCACATATCCAAATACAACCAACAGTATATAACTTACCATAGACACAACTGGCTCTAAAAGCTTGCTTTCTGGAACCTGTTCCCAAGTCATTTCAAGAGCACCATGTTCTCCTGGTGAACAAGGAGTCAGCAGATCATCAACAATTATATTAGGGTGATCGTGACATGGTCCAGGCATGAATTTAAAATGTGAGGCTTTTTGGACTTTTCTTACTGGCTGCATCAAGGCATCACGAACTATTATGTTGATATCAGCACCACAATAACTGAAATTTATTATTTATGAGTAAAAGTTAAAAGCAAAGCAGAACTTCTGATATTAGCACCAGAAAAACTGAAATGTACAATTGACAAGTGAGTGCTACAAGCAAGGAAGAATTGATGCATTCGTGTTCATACTAACACAACAGTATTAGAAAGCTAAATATCTGCTCAAACGGCATTAAAGGAAGAAAAGACTGATTTATAAGGTCCAAATTCTATTTTCTGTGTTGTTATTTACATACACCTACACATAAAAGGTAATAAATACATTCAATCTTTTCTTAAGTCACACTGTATGCAATTGCGAAATTGCAGCTTCAAGACTATATACAGTATCACTTACCCGTCTGTTTTCTGACCCAAACATTGGAAGTCTTCATCAGTAAGACTATGTTTGGTATCTCCCAAACTAAGTTTAAATATTTCTGTTCGAGCATTACAGTCTGGCAAAGGGATATAAATACGACTTTTAAACTGCTTTCTGATGGCTACATCTAACAACCAAGGTCGACTAGTTGCTCCAAGAACTACCAGGCCATCATTTTCATTACCTACAATATATATCACTATATAAGTACTGTATTTCTTTTTTCACATGACACCATTTCTCATGGAATGCTGGTCATTTCAGAACAAATTTGGGAGGCAGCAGGACTTTCATAATATATGGTCCAACTCCATCCCATTCATAACTTATTCTGTGGCAAGAAAAAAGTCAAGGGTGGGATTATTTGTTTTGCAACTAATTAACATCTGCTCTGTCACTATTAATCCCCATTTGAATTGGGATGGACACAAACAAGTTGGCTTTGGGGAATTAAAACTGGATGCTCTCCCTAATGCTCTAAAGTAGATATCAAACACAGGTTTGTCACTTCCTGGGTAGAGCGCTCTGACCACTGAGCTACCGCGAGTAACGGTTCATTCATACATACATATACAATGGCTGGGGTGGCCGAGTCAAAGCACACATTCACCATAAGCCAAACATACCTCAAGTACTTCTTTTAGCACCTTGAGAATAACGGGTTGCCAAAATTTTCCCCCACTAGCCTATGTTGCTTGGATCGTCCAATGGATAAGTGGGCAAGGATCTTCTGCCGTGAGGCCCAACAGCTGAAGCTAGTTTACTCCCACTGCTTCATCGCAAGGCAACAGTAGTAGTGACAAATATATAAGTTTGGAACAACAAAGAGGGTTTAAAAAGTACAGTATATTCTTAAAGTAGATTAAAGGGTGGAGCATATATGTAGGTTCAATTGGGTAAACTCAACTCAGGACCCTAGAGGAAGGATGGATATGTCAGCAGTGAGTGAAACAAACTTAAAAAAGGGACAGGTCTTTGAGTAAGTGGGTGTGTTTTGACTTGGTCACCACTTTCACAAGGGAGATTACTACCTAAGTACATAGATAGATAGATGAGATCGTTAAGATACAGATAAAATTAATAACAACTGCATTAAGATTTATAATAATTGCTATGTATATATAAAATTGCATCCCCAGTAGTCACTGTGGCTCAAGCGGTAGCGTCCGCGACTTTGAGGCGTCAGGTCAAGGGTTCGCGCCCCGTCACGGTCTGAGGTTAGCAAGGGCATGCACTCAGGGTAACGATTACATCTGCCAAACCAAGTCCTTCGCAGGAAGGCAACTGTCCTAGCCCTTGGTAGAAAAGGGAGTCCATGACGTAAAACCAGAAAAATATAAAATTGTATCCCCCTGCGGGGAGGAGGCAAGAATATATCCTTCGTGTTCCCCTACATGTTGTAAAAGATAACTAACTGGGGCAGAGCAAGGGGACTGGGTATCCCCTCCTCTGTATATTCCTCTCATTAAGAGTCAAGGTTTTAATATGTGAAAAAACATTTATGGATATCAAAGTTGTTGTTTTCCGCTTTGTCATTATTATTCCCCATTATGGGGGTGGGGACAGACAGGTTGGATGCCCCTCCCATTCCCCCCCAGGTGGGCTCGATTGCAGATGTATTATTTCCTGAGTCGAGAGCTCCGACCTCTGTGCTGCTGTGGTCCCAAAGGAAAAAAAATGCAGGAATATTAATGAGTAATTAGAAAGAGTAATTACGGAAGTCTTGGCAAGAATAGAGGAGAGATAGAGATTAATATATTAGTACCAAGAAAGACTGAAAGACATACAGAGAAAAACAGATTTAAATCATTCATATAGTTTTTTTAAATCTTGAAAATTATAATACAAGTACTGAAAAAATTATTAAATGATGCTTTGAGCAATGTTTGCCAATTAATGTGCCACTATTACTCTCTCTTCAAATATGGGTGGACAGAGACAGGTTGGATCTAGGAATTAAGGTGGATACCCTTGCTAACGCCCCATGGTGGGCTTGAACAAGGGTTTCTCACTTCTCAAGTTGAATGCTCTAATTGCTGAACTACCGAGGTTACCACAATATGATATTTGGAGAAATATCAGACACCATATTCACGAGAATTCTCATGACTCTTAACATACGATACAAGCAGGCTACTCACCTTGCATCTGCGCAATGAATTCTGTTACGACAAGATGAATAAAATCTAAGCTTTCCTCTAATTTTGGTGTGCATAGTAAATCCACCTCATCGATAAATATGATACAAGGCTTGCTCTCTCTGGCTTTGCTAAACAAAATCTTCACATTTTGTTCAGAAGAACCAAGCCACCTGGATATCAAATCAACTGAATGAACACTTAAGAAAGCAGTGTTGCTGGATGAGGAGGCCACTGCCTTTGCTAAGTAAGTTTTACCCGTACCAGGAGCCTGTTTGAATATTATGAGAGATTAGAGACTGCAAAAATGGAAGTAACACCGACAGATAAAATGAGTTTGTATTATATTAAAAGATTTTATATACAAAGTATTCAAAGATACTCAAAAAGTGTCTATGATTATTACAGACATTTTAATATTAATATACATTTTCAGGTGATATGGGATAGAATAATGTTCCTCATAGAGTACAAAAAGAGATATAAACCATCATCATCAAACAATTCCAAACTTTAGAACAGTCCAGTAATGATAACAGTTTCATAGATATAGCTTTAACATCGGTATTCACATATTTTTCCAAAAAAAGTTATAGTATACTGTATTATTCTTCAAACATATATGAAAGTATGATTAAGATTCATTTTGTGCACCCCTCCATAATTTGTATCTATATCTCATCAAACAGTAATTTTTTTACTTATATGTCTAAAGATCACGTCACCCAATCCTAAAAAATTTTTATTTCAGTAAACATTATGCAAAGAAATTCATGGTGAATTATCAAAAATAAGCAAAACCAAAGAGGGGCCACTGTTTACCCAAGAGACAAGACCGACACTGCCAATTCTAAAGTGAGCCACACTGCTGAATAAAAGCCTAATTTACCCTATTAAGGTAAATAACTAATAAACTAAGCTAACCTAGGTTAGGTTAAATAGGTTGGTTAGCTACATACCTTAACAGGGTAAATTTGGGTGTTTATACAGCAGCATGGTTCACTTAAGAAGTGGCGGTGTCCATCTCATCTCTTGGGGTAAATAATGGTACCTCTCTGGTTTTGCTTATTTCTAATAATTATCCATAATTAATCTTGAGTTATTTTTACCAAAGCAACATATTTCCAAGAGTCTATGACATGAGATTTAGACATAAATGTCAAAGAATTACTAGAAGATGAGCTTCAATTACGATTTATGCCGGGGTGCAGAAAACAGATCTTAACCAAAAATATACTGAGAATAAGATTAAAAGACTACTAAACAAAATTTGGTTTCCAAATTCTGATCAAGCAAGCACTTCTTCTTCTTCTTCTTCTTCGTCTACATCTTTTCCCACTTTTATGTGGGGTCGATGTTTCTGGCCGGTTTTCTCCATTTGTTTCTATCCCATACCTCATCACCCAACAAACCTTTAGACCTCAGGTCGTCATTGATGCAATCCATCCACCTACGCTTTGGTCTCCCTCTCCATCTCCTACCCTGTATATCCATTTTCATCACCCTCCTCCCAACATACGGTTCATCCCTCCTAACGACATGGCAATACCATCTTAGTCTACTTTCTTGTATCTTATCTGATATTTCTCTAACTTTTGAGGTACAATTACACTACCACATTTTTTTTTTATTTACTGCATGGTGTAAGCTCAGGGAGTACCTTGTTATGATTAGTCCTATGGTATATGTTTACTTCCCTACCCAAAACGAAGGAAAAGTCAAAACACTCACAAAAATATGTAAAAACAACTAAATCAATAATTTCAACTATCAACGATCTTCTTAATTGGGGGTGAACAATCTAACCTATATGATAAATTTCATAAGACTTTTCAGAAATAGGGGTGTAATGGTAAACATTTAGGCTTGGTTTGGTTACTTTAGGTAGGTGTTTATTGGTATTAGATATTTTTCAATGTTTTGTATATTTTCTTCACTCGATGAGGGTGTGAAAGTAAACATTTATCTCAAATTGTTATATACTCTACGATATATCGTGAAACAAAATAGTTATTATCACACATACCCCATACAACAAAATACTCTTAAATGTTTCCTTATCCTCGTTGAATGCAACTTCTTTCATTAGCGTAGATTTAGCTTCATCTAATCCAGCTATGGCGTCTAATTTAATGTCTGATTTTTCCGTTTCAAATGCACAATCCATTTCTGGGTCCATTTTCTTCTTGTATGAGTCATAATCACAGACTGACCTGCATAAGCTTACAATTTCCCGGAAGAATCAAATACTGTAAACAAATAGACTGCCAATGCTTCTTCTTCTTCTTCCTGTAGTAGTAGTAGTAATATAGTTGGGTGGGATATGACTTTGCAACGGCTCCCAAGTCTTGGTTTGCTTTGCAAGATTGTTTGTGCGGTTTTTATTATTTGATTTATTTTTTCTACAAAGTCTTTTTATAATTTGTCTTTCTTTCTTTGACGTCTTTTTCACTACAATATCTATATAGCAATATATTAGCAATACTTTTAATTTTCTTTTCTATATATGGTTGTGCTAAAAAAAACTATATGCTGTTCTTATTTTTGCATATGTTTCACAAAATAGTAGAAAATGTTCTACGCTCTCTTCACATTGTTCGCACGTTGGGCAGGTAGTATCTTTATTTTTAAATTTATTTCTCCATCGTAGGTCTAGGGTGTTTGTTCGGCATCTTTATAGTAATCTCGATTCCTCAGTATTGTCATACCATGTAATTTCTTGTATGTTGTTTTTTTTATTCTTTATATAGTGCCAGAGTTGATTTGTCTTCTATTTCTGTTTTCCATACTTCTGTGTCCCACTTATTTATGCATTTCTTTAACTCCTCTTTCTTCGCCGATATTAGCTTTGTTATATCTATTTGCAGAGCATCCATATATTCTCTTAGTTTTTTCATCCAAGGCATTTCCTGTTAACAATTGCAAAGTTACCACGCCTTCTTCTTCTTTAATGGCTACTGTAGGAAACGAGGATGACACTGTTAGTCAGAAATACAAACACAGTATTTTAATTCTCTTCATTATATATTTGGATACTTTAAAATGAGAAAAATACTAGATTAATCCTAGAAGAGACGCAAGATGTAATTTTTAGGTGCTTAATCTAGGAATGAGCCTAGGTCAGGTGCCTTTAAGTAGTCTCCGTGCAAAATGGTAGCATCTGCGACTCTGGGGCGGCAGGTCGAGGGTTCGCGCCCCGTCACGGACTGAGGTTAGTAAGGGCATACACTCAGGGTAACCATTACATCTGCCAAAACAAGTCCTTCGTAAGAAAGCAACCGTCCTAGGCCTTAGTAGAAAAGGGAGTTCGTGAGATAAAACCGAATCCAACTTCATGATGCCTTTAACCCTCCATAGTGCATATTTTATCATATTTCTTTCCATTAGTTTCCATTCCAAAGTCACTGTTCTCCAAGTGGGACTCTGATCAGGAATCAGCAGTGGCAAAAACACCTATTTTTATTGTTACGTAAAGATGAACATCTTTCTTCCTATTTCTCAAGTCCTGCTGCACCAGTAAAGATGAACTATTAATGGTAAAAAGGAATAGTCTGTGAAGTATGCAAACCTTAAAGAACAATAAGCATTGCTTTATTCTCAAAGAAGCACCTGGGAATCTTTCTCTGATAGGGTGGTGTTTAAGTTTATCATTTTGTGTCGATATGAATCCCAGTTTCAATGGGAGAGGACACAGGCAAGGAATTAAGGCTGGATGCCCTTCCTAACGCTCTGCATTGGGGTTAAACACGGGTTAGCCACTTCCCAAAGTCGAGTGCTAACCACTATATTTCCTTGGTCCCCTCCTTCTCTGATCCTGTGAAATGCCATTCATTTCAGAATAGGTCCAAGGCAGATTTAATCTGATTTCAAATATTTTCCTTAAAGAAAGTAAAGCACTTCAAAGTTTTAGTCCCAAGTCTTCCCTAGCCCATCCACTAGTCATGAATAATCTATTATATAAAAATAACCCCTGTAACTTATTTTCTTTAAAGAAAATAGTAGCTATTACAATGCACAACGAATATGTTAACTTTGTACTATTAACCGTCCTTTAATAACTGGAGCTTAATATGAAATTATGTTTTAAAATGACAAATTGTTTAAGAATTCTGTGTACAGTTACTGTAAAACTGTAAACAAACTTTCAATTCTTTAAATTTAGTAGTCTACGTAGTTACATTGTTATAATATCAAACATTCTGGAGCTTTAAATAATTAAGAGAGATTTTCTCACAGTATATTACATTTACCATCTTGTCGCAATAGTCCCAATTCGAAAGGGGGCAGACACTGATATGATGAAGCTGGGGGATTAAGGCTGAATGCCTTTCCATACACACCGCAGTTGGATCAAACCCACGTTGGCTGTTTCATGACTAATGCGCTCTAGCAATGAGCTGCTGCAGCCTCCTCCTAGTATATTAAACCAAGTTAAAAAAGTTAGTAAGGCAGTTTTGCTATGAAACTGTAATATTCCTGTTACTACAAGATACAACTTATAGTTTTTCTATACATTATGTCATACCCATTAGAAGAGGGCAAAATGTCCACACACACACACACACACAAAAGAGGGAGAGAGATTTCATGGCTTCAATATACAATGCCCAAAACCCATACTATCTTGTCTACTGCTATGCGTCATAAAGGAATTTAAGGAGGGAGAAGCTGACGTTTTGACCTGTTATATCCCTTTATCCTTATTGTATGTCGTCGTCATCTTTAACACAAAAGAATTACAACAATCATACTAAAGACATTTTTCAATAAACACAATTCCCCAACCCCAATTATTATCACAACCCGAAAAATTAAAATGATGCTTAGGTCAAGGTCAAGAATGTCTTTTAGAGGTGGTCCCTTACCAAGGAATATCTCAATACCAATAAAGAAATAGTTGATTATAAATCACTTTCCCTAACAAAAACAATTTCCCAACCCTCATCATCATCTAGATCCTAAAAATTATAATGATTCAAAAGTTAAGGTCAAGAATGTTTTGGTAATGATCCCTTACCAAGGAATCTCTCAATAATAAAAAAAATATTATAGCTGATTATATATATAATATATCATTTATTACATAATCATTATCTATTAAAGTGACACTTATGACGATGATGATGATGAAGACTGCATGTGAGCATCCGTGGGGCCAAAGCCTGAAATGATTATGAATTGAAAAGATATTTTTCTTTAACACTTGATGTTTCTTGTCAGTCTGCAGAAAGCTTTAAAAACATATAATAAAAAAGATGAAAAACAACTCTCTTGACACGTGATCCAAGACCTCAGTAGTGGCAAGAAATTAACATATGAATATATGGACAGCATATTATAAAATATACACTCTAAATCTACGAATATTCCGTTTGTAAATTGAATAAAGAACACTAAGTTCTGCAACACAGCAAAGAGAATCATCACACAGGTTAGGTATTTACAAAACATACAAATGAAAAGATCCAAGTTAATTAACCTTAGATTAACACCACCAACATACTTATCTAATTAATCGAGAATATTGTGAAAATTACTAAAAAAAAATATTTATATAATAGATATGAGAGGCAACTGGAGGACTTACAACTGGCTAAGCAATTACTTTTACTGCTTACCTGAAGCAGCAGTGCCTGCTACTACTACATGCAACAGTAAGACCAACTGCTACAACACAGCATAACCTCTGGTACAACTGCTGAAGTTACTCGTTACTAAATTACATAAACCAATTATATTTCAAAAGACTGTACATAATAGCCATCAGAATTCCACATGGAGGAAGAGGGGGTAACTACAACAATAACAAAATTAGTTATATAACGTCAAAGTTTACTTCTACTCTCTGGGAAATGAAGATAAAATATTCCTGCTATAATACTTATAACCAGTCTCTAAGGAGTCATCTCGGTACTAAAATACAAAAGTACGAAAGCATAAACGCAATTATCAATGAGAGGACACAAAACAGAGGGCAATGCCAAATATTATATCGGTACATGGGACCTTTATCATTTTCCAAGATGTGACACAGTCTTAAATATTTTCAAGCACCAAAAATTCATATTTTAATATCTTCATGTTAAGCAAAGTGGATGATTAAGCAATCTACAGATGTCATCAACAATAACTGGCTTTCACCTTCAAAATTTTCATGTTTTGATCGATTTCTGCTTGCACTGTTTTGTTTCCTTTACAATGGGTAATAAAACCTTGACCACCATGCCAGATATTGCAACTTAAACTTTGAAGTACTATACAATAATTAACAAATACCAGAATTACATGCCAAATGCATCAGAGACTTTTACTTTTTTTCTGATGCTATTCACTCTCCATTAAATCATCAAAACTTAATTATAATTGAATTTCTTAAACATTTTTCTATAATCATCCAGCTTTCCATGTTTCCTGTCTACTGAGAACATCATTACAGCAAAACAGACATATGTGGCTCATAAAAGATCTTTATGATCTTCACAAAAAAAGCCTGCGCTAATTTTGTATAAGGGAGATATTTATCACAAAATTTGATAGGAGGGAAACAATTACATAATAAGTCCATCTCATTATGACTCTTGTAATTCTCACAAAGTGCTTGTTACTGGCAATGGTATGATAATATCAAAAGAATCTGATGTACACAATAAAGAATTTCAGGAAAGCAATGACCATAATAAGGAAAAATTAAAATGAATCTCGTTCAGTGGAAGCGAAGCGTATGGACGATATGAATTAACGATGAAATGGGAATCTTTATGAATAGCAAGAGTTTGTACAAGCCAAAATTTTTTAAAGGATTTTTTTCATGAAAATCAGCTATTAAGCATCAAAGTGATCATGTTCCCAAATATCCAAGTAATGTTCTTTTCAGCACCTGACACTATATCCTTTGCTTCTGAAGACCAAAATATTACTAATTTACCAAAGGCAAAATTAATGATTTTTTCAACACAACTCCGCATCCAGTTAAATAAAAAAGCGAGGCAGAGGAGTCTAAAAACTATTTAGCTGTACGTTATAAGTACAGCCTCTAGCCTCAACACCTGTTTATTAATGAGCTCTCAAACAAAAGATGGTGTAGTTAAAACCTTAACACCTGTTTATTAATGAGCTCTACTTTACAAGATGGCTGTTTTCTACTGAACCCTCAAATATAAGATGGCTTAAGTAAAGCCTCAACACCTGTTTATTAATGAACTCTTAAATATAAGATGGCTTAGTTAAAGCCTCTACACCTGTTTATTAATGAACTCTCCAATATCAGATGGCTTAATTATTATTTCATAAGGCAAAATGTGGCTTAAGCTTATTATAACTGTTTCATGCTGATGTTTCAATATCGAATTCTATACTTTTGTAAGCTTCTGTACAACAAGAATTCATTTCCTGGCAGTGAAATTTATTATAACAACTATTCAAAAATCTATACAAGAACATTATCCCCACACTTATACAGTCTGTAAAATCAGTGCACCAAGAATACAATAACATAAATATATTTTTTTTTCTTTGTCGTTTCCATGTGTCACTATTAATTCCCATTCAAATGTGCGGCAGATGCAGACAGATTGGAGCAGGGGCATTAAGGCTAGATGCTCTACCTAATGCCCCGCTGTGGGATCAAACACGGGACTGACACTTCCCCCAAGTCAAAGGTTTTTAACATAGAGCTACCACAGCCCCAAACATACAAATCTAATATGGCAGGTTATGTCATGAAAATTTCATGCCTCTACAGTGCAGCTTTAGTTAAACTAATGCATTGACCTTTTAACTGAAAAAAAGGTGACCCCTGGTTAAGGGTCAGAATAATTGGATATTTGATGATAGTCAACACTCATTATACTTCTGCTGCTGCGCTTAACAAAACCCTGGACAAGCTATGTATTAAATTTCAAAAACTAAGTCTGTACACGTACAATGAGCCCTTTCAAAATAAACCTGGATACAATATAATTAATAAATTAATCTAAACACTATTTTGAAAATTTGGTATGAGCTTCTTATAAGCAACTCTAATAATCCATACAATACAATTTAGTAAACAAATGTTTTGTATACCTCCTATTGGGTTGTTATCTACTGCCTCCAAAAATCAAAACATTGCAACTATATAAAAAATATACAAAATTTTATAAAATGCTATTGGACTGTTATAAATACCTATGAAAATCTGTACACGAAACTTTAAACAAAACAACACGGCATATATATTTTGTAAGCTGCTGTTGGACTATTGTTAATACCTCTGGAAAGCTACACAATTTAAGAAGACCAATTTTTATTCATAATTTATAACAAAAGCAACTTTAAAAACATTTTTAGAAAATTTTACAGAATGAGGTTTACCGAGATACTTTACGGAAAAACTTCTACCAATGACAAAAGGAACTTTTGTTAATAATTTTTTAGATACTTCACAGAAAGTGGTATACCGAGATCATTTACGATGTAACTTCCAATGACAAATGTAATTTTCGTTAATACATTCTGGGAAAAAGAGATCATTTACGAAAATATCTAGAAATAATAGCTTGTTGACTGCAACCGCTGAATTCTGCAAACAAAGCTCTTATGGTTTGGCATCCTTAATGTGTCACTATACATTCCCATTCAAATAGGGGTGGCCACAATATGCGACTGAAATAACTACATGTGTTTAGGTGAAATTCTGATTGTAACTACTAATATAAAAGGCAAAAACTTTCCTTGCTCGCTACAAAAAAGTAACACTTTCATATAAAGAAAAAGCTCAATAAATCCAACACAATCTTAATTAAGAAAAAAAAAATGAGAATGAAACAGTCTTCTAAAAATAACATCTTAAAACGTAAAATAAAAAGAATTTACATTTAAATAACAGTTTACAATACAGTTAAAGCAAGCAAGAGATTTCATTTCTTTAGCAATAACTGCTTTGCATACCAAACCGATAATTGTGAAAATTACAAAAAAAGAGACATCTGTGACTGACTGATTACTAAAATATAAGACTAGTTATAACTAGTTATAAGCCCAGTTCTAGAAAGGAAAAACAAGTCTAAATTTACCTGTCTTTTATATACGCTCATGAATTATAGTTTCCATCTTTTGGCTTGCCACAAATTTATCTTAAAGATGTTATTTTTGGAGTCTATCAACAACAAAAATTAATCCTGAAATTTTGCAAAATATATATTTCCTTGCTTCAAAATGCAACTAAGCATTAAAAGAAAGAAATAAAGCAGTAGATTATTAAAACAGTATGGTAGAGTTGCATCAAAAAACGATCCGTAAGTCATATTTTAGTTCAGACTCGCATTATATCAATTAAGGGTGTCTCACTCATGGTTTTTACTTAAAAGTACCATGAAATGCACATGAATACTGTAAACATAATTATTCTATGAAAGTAAAACAGGAAACAGCAGAGTATTCTAGCACTTACGAGTTATTCGTCTAACCATTTATCAATCTTCGAAGAGAAGTAGATAACTATACTCGTAAGCGCTGAGGTACTCTGTGGATTTCTATTTCCCCTTCGTAATCAAAGTAATCATACTTGAAGTACTGTCAATAAGTCTGATGCTTTTAAGTGTTACAATTAATCCCCATTCATAGGAGGGCAGACACAGACAGGTCTATAAGTACAATGTCATAACTCACTAACAACTCTCACAACTTGTGTATTAACTATAACCGTGGCTTGTACATATATAAAAAAGAAAAACTAAATTGAACGTCTCATGATAATGAACGAAGTAGCAAAGAGCTTAAATACTGCTACCTTCTAAAAGATAGATAAATTTTAATAACCTGTAGTGGTATTTTTTATCAATTTTCAGTTTGTAAGACTAAATAAAGAACTTAGTAAATAATAATATTAATAATAATAGAGAGAGAGAGAGAGAGAGAGAGAGAGAGAAAATATTGCTCTTTCAACCACAAGTTTACCACTTATGATAGCTGCTTTTAAATGGTACTGCAGCCTAATTTAAACCAGAACTATTCAAGTCATATTCAAATTGTGAATATCAGGCAGATGAAGGCAACGCCTATTGTATATATTCACATACCATCAGCATTACTCTCTAAAAATTTTCCTGCCTTTTTAGAGATTTTTATTAAGAGTATACCACAACATACTTTCTTAATAATCCTGTACACCCTTAACGGAGAGAATAAAAGTTCTGTAATGGTAAATGACATCTTACAATTCATGAAGATGAGAATGGATGACGATCACCACTTTTATTGCCTCTGAAGGCAACTTGCTCTTCTCAGTCACACACATGATGCAGATATAATAATAATGATGTGATTAGGTCAATGCTTGTGAATCTAACGAGATGAAAAGAACAAAAACTAAACAAAAAAATACTGTGATAATTCTATTAAAACCAATAAAATTTGCTTACAATAATACTCTCAGAGTCAGTTTATTAAGACGGTTCTATTCAAAGAATAATTGCTATATTTTAGATGATTTTCTAGTTGATTTAAAAGAGTCATCACACATCCTTTGTATCTTTTTATATGCATGTTGTTTTCACTAACATCCTGGACATACAGTATATGCAAAAATGCAACAATTTCAAAATGGTTTACATTTGCCAATAGAGAATCTAGCCTTCTTGTCCGAAGTCTTCTGTGAACTTTCGCAATTTGTCCATATCCTCATCATTGACAGATGGTCTTGAGTCTGCCAGGGATCTTAGCATGTCCCTCTGGGAAAATGAAAAGAGCATGAAAAGGATAGCAAAAAGTATATTCCATTGTAAATATTAAGCTTCTGAAAACACCCCCTAACTCTGCAAATACAACCTCCCCTCTCTAATTATGTTGTTACCATCTTTACCATCTAAAACTACCTCCTCTTTCTAATTCTCTTATTACCATCTTACAGGCTTCAGTGTGATATTACAGCATTTAAAAAAAAATGCTTAATAGGAAGAATATCGTAGTTATCTAAATAATATTATACAAGCAAATAACTTACCATGGACACAACAGGTTCATAGAGCTTGTCACCTGGAACTTGTTCCCAGGTAAGTTCGAAAGCCCCAGGTTCACCAGGTGAGCAGGGAGTCAAGAGATCCTCAAGAATTATATTAGGATTTTCACGAGATGGCCCACTCACGTACTTAAAATGCGTGGCAGTTTGAACCTTTCTTACAGGCTGCATCAAGGCATCACGTACTACGATGCTGATATCAGCACCTGAATAACTGAAAATAATGAAAATCTAATTAAAATGTGCAGGTTATGAGTCATTATTAATCACCATTATGGGGTGGATTCAGACATATTGGAGACAGGGTATTAAGGTTCAATTCCCTTTTAAACACCTCGTAATGGGCTCGATTATGGGGTTGACACTTTGTATGTCAAGGGTTTTATCCACCGCGCAACAGTGGTCCACAATGAAAAGCTAATTCTTTCCGATCTGTGTCACAAGTAATCCCCATTCAAATGGGGGTGGACACATACATGTTGGGGCTTGGGGATAAAGGCTGCATGCCCTTCCTAACGCCCCACATTGGACTTGATCACGGGTTTTTCACCTTCCGAGTCGAAAACTCTAACCAGTGCTACCACCACGGTCCCAAATGAGAAACTAATTATTATTCCTAACTTTAAGCTAAACATTCCTTTGATAAGCAAACACAGTTTCAGCAAATGTTCATGCATACACTATATTCTTACAAACCTTAACCATTACCCTGCAGCCTGTCAAAAAACTTAATTACACATCAGCGCATGAACATTCTGCCACACCCCAGGGCGAAAGTCTTGTACTGCCCCCTTTAACATTGTAAGAGCTACCGACTACCATCATTGGAAAAACATTACTTCACATATGGTAACACTACAAGAGTTGACAGTTATTGATTTTCACTTCATCACAGCCCAAGAGACTGGCACGCTAATTTGAAATTATCTATGCTCATATGTAGAACACTCGTAGTCTGCCTCATGAAAGAATATATTCCATACATGGAAAACTGGCAAAGAAAGGATTAGCCTGGTTCTACATTCTTATAAGTATTATTATAAGCCAAGCAACAAGCCCAACTGGTAATAATCAAAGGCTAGATAAACAGAGAAACCTGAGATCTGGCACTGAAATTTAGCCTTTGCAGTGATGTGGTCTATTGCACAATTCATAGAATGCAAAAGTTCTCTTGGGAAACGATTTTGATTAGAGATGCAAATTATCATACTTTCTTTACTTATAACCCAAAAGATGAGACAAATTCCATCACCGTCACCAAACTTTCTTGTTTGTTAAATACATAACTTTATTAATAACACTGAACTGTTAACATACAGTCTAAAATGGTAGGTAAAGCCCATTAAAGAAAACAACGAAAATATATATGAAAAGTACTTACTAATTTCGTGACCTTAACTGGCCACCTGGTGGCCACTTAAGGTCACGAAATTAATAGGAACTTTTTATATATACCTTTATTTTCGTTGTTTTCTTTGATGGGCTTTTCCTACCACATAAGTTCATGCTGTAAATGTTAGTTTTTCCACTATGAAACATGTAGTTATGATTGTTTAAAGCCTAAAAACTTCAAGACAAAAAAAAGTTTATGAGTAATATCTGCTTGTATGCAATGCTTACGAGGAGGAGCATAATGCAAGTCCCAAATGCCATCGTCAAATAATTCAAGTATTAAAAATATTAAACATGAACTTTGATATACTGTGAGCGAACTCTGAAATAAGTATATCATGTAACACTTACCCATCTGTTTGCTGACCGAGCAATCTAAAATCCTCGTCCGTCAGGCTGTGTGGGGTGTCTCCCAAATTTAGCTTGAACATATATGTCCGGGCATTACCCTCAGGAAGTGGAATATATATACGTTTTTCAAATCGCCTTCTGATGGCTGAATCTAATACCCAGGGGATATTTGTGGCTCCAAGAACTAAAACACCATCGTTCTGATTACCTACACCTAAAATAAAAAATAACATAATCAGTATCTCAATTATCATGTGCTTACCTTCAGTAATATTATTCTGAGGAATTTGAGGGAGAGAAAGAAAAGTTGCTGGTATTCCCTGCGTTCCATGTGTCCACCATGACTGAGGGGTAATGCTTTTGACTTTGATTCATCTAGTGAAGGATTTGCAGACCGCCATGGTCTGATATTATAAAGGTCATTTACTCAGGGTAATGTTCACATTTGCCAAAACCAAAATCATTCCCATGATTGCACCATCCTAGCCCCTAATAAAATAGGGAGTACATGACATATAACAATCACATTCCCTGGCTGCTAAAAGAGCCAACTTAAAGGGATGGAGGAAGGAAGGGCTGGCAATCCCATCCTCCTTGAAATATTCTAGAAACTAATGGCTAATGAGAGGGGTGGAGCGGGAATGGTTATATATTAACCCCCAATGCCTCC